>CAUYON010174016.1:0-15029 GCA_963573935.1 Arctocebus calabarensis | reverse complement strand
GGCATTTTTTTTTTTTTTTTTGAGACAGAGCCTCAAGCTGTCACCCGGGATAGAGTGCTATGGCATCACAGCTCACAGCAACCTCCCCTTCCTGGGCTCAAGCGAGTCTCTTGCCTCTGCTTCCCAAGTCGCTGGGACCACAGGCGCCCATCACAACGCTCGGCCATTTTTTGGTTGCAGCCGTCATTGTTGTTTGGTGGGCCCGGGCTGGATTCGAACCTGTGAGCTCAGGTGTACGTGGCTGGCGCCTTAGCCCGTTGAGCCATAGGCACCAAGCCTTTAACTCAGATTTTGATAAACTAAAAAGAACAGTCACCAGGGTCACTTAGACCTGCCACCTCTCAGAATCCTTAGTGGTTATACTTGGAGAAAGCCCATGCCAAGACACTTGTAAGCACGCACGATCCCCCTGAATTGTTTTCTTTTCCTGCAATTGCTTCGCTTTTAAAAATTGAATACGGGCTCGGCGCCTGTGGCTCAACGGGCTAAGGCGCCAGCCACGTACACCTGAGCTGGCGGGTTCAAATCCAGCCCCAGGGCCCGCCAAACAACAATGACAGCTGCAACCAAAAAACAGCCGGGCGTTGTGGCGGGCGCCTGTAGTCCCAGCTACTTGGGAGGCGGAGGCAAGAGACTCCCTTGAGCCCAGGAATTGGAGGTTGCTGTGAGCTGTGATGCCATAGCACTCTACCCAGGGTGACAGCTTGAGGCTCTATCTCAAAAAAAAAAAAAAAATTGAATACGCTTTAAACTCTCATTTGGTCACTCTTGCAATCCAGTGGGGTCTAGATCGGAATCAGACAGCTGGAATAAAAAGAACCTTGAATTCAGTGCATGCTTTGGTTTTGACGCAGTTGCCTCTCATGATCCTCAGCAGGGCTCCAGAGAGAGCTAGATGTGCACAGCTGATCCCCAGAACTGGCAGGCTGGTTCACGGCAGATTGCTGCATCTTCCCACTTTGTATTTAGGACCGGTAAATGCCGAAATATGAACACATCCCGAAATAAAAGCAATTCATTGTGCACTGTAGTCTTTTTTTTTTTTAATTTAGTATTTGTATAAAATGACCTTCGGAGCAGCAAGTGTCAAAAGTCTGAAGAGCAATTGATATTTGCATTAATTTTTTATGGGGGAAACATTAGCTCTAAGGATTTAACATCCCGTAAGTAAAGTTTAAAGTAATAGTATTTTATAAGCAGTTTTTTTATTGTCAGACCATTGTCTGATTTTAATATAATTTTTTAAAGTACACATAGTTTTTTTAAAAAGCCGGGCACGGTGGCTCACACCTGTAATCATCCTAGCATTCTGGGAGGCCGAAGCCTGTGGATTGCCCTGAGCTCACAGGTTTGAGACCAGCCTACCCACCCTCTAAGAAAAAAAAGTAGCCAGTGTTGTGGCAGGCACCTGTAGTCCCAGCTACTTGGGAGGCCGAGGCAAGAGAATCGCTTGAGTCCAACAGTTGGAGGTTGCTGTGAGCTGTGACACCACAGCACTCTACCAAGGGTGACAAAATAAGACTCTGTCTCAAAAAAGAAAAAAAAGCTCTTTTCTCTCTCTCCCTGTGTGTGTCTCGTGTCTCTCTCTCCCTGTGTGTGTCTCGTGTCTCTCTCTCCCTGTGTGTGTCTCGTGTCTCCCCCTCTCTCTCTCTCTCCCCTCCTCTCTCTACCTTCTCTCCTCTTCCTCTCTTTCTCTCTCTCTCTCTCTCTCCCCTCCTCCTTAATGCTGCTCTGCAGCATCCCCCACCAATAAAGACCTTTTGTACAAAAAAGTAAAGAAAAAAATATCTTCCCACAAAGATAAGCCCTGAAACAGATGGCTTTACTGGCAAATTCTACCAAATGTTTATAGAAGAATTGACTACAGTTTGTGAACAAACTCTTCCAAAAAAAAATAGAGGAAGGAACACTTCTAAACTTATCCTATGGTCAGAGTGATGAAAAATCTGAGTTACCTAACAACTGTCAGTAAAGTGAGGCAACGTTTGGCCTCCTTATTGTAGCTCTCATACTGTGAACAAGTATCTTTTGGGGGGTCTATTTGGTGACACTGTTTTTTCACTTTTTTGTGCTTTCTGGTGGTAATTTCACTGTTTCAAGCGCGATGCTGTAATGACAATGTTCCTAACAACAGGAAGACTGTGATGTGCCTTATGGTGAAAATACAAGTGTCAGACATGAGTTACAGTCCTGTTGGCCACGAGTTTAATGTTAATGAATCAACAATATGTATTTTTAAAAATAAGCTGTCTTAAAATAGACACACATGAAACAAGGTCAATGTATCGATTAGTTGATGAAAATGCTGTGTCCAGAAGCTTATAGGAGTCTAACCCGGAATTTCCCTGAAGAGCAATGGTTCAGTATTCTCGAAGTAGGTGTTTATAATGACATTGTAGAATGTAACTACTATAAGTAAGAAGAATTGGCTGAACATGCACTCTGCTATAAGAGATTAAAATATACAGCTACAGCATTTGCAACTCCTCCATCAAGGAGTTTATTTCTCCATCCCTAGAACCAGGGCTGGCCTTGACCAATAAAACATGGCACCAGCTCAAGGGATCTTGCAGCTTTGCCTTTGGAACACTGTCCTGAGACCACCAAGCAAGGAAGTGAGCAGAGCCTGAGGGGGGAAGAGAAGCCACATGGAGAAGGACCAAGGCGCCCCCGCCAATGGCCAGTGCCAACTGCTACACACATGAATGGGGACATTTGGAACTTTCCCACCTGCCCAGTCCTCCAACCAAGTACAGCTGTGTGAGTAAGCCCGGGCAAAACCAGCAAGACTTGCCTAGCAGAATCACAGAATCATGAGAATAATAAACTGTGATGTGGAGAGCATACATTTGGGGATGATTTGTTTTACAGAAATTAATAATTGATATATCTGCCCATTTGGAATCAGGTGTAACCATGGGACTTGCTTTTACAAATTAAGTATGAGTCGGGTCACTTCCAGGTGGAAACATTTACATGCTTTTCCCCCTGGCTGTGGCAATCAGAGATGCACACAAGGCTAGGGGTGGTGGCTCGCACCTGTTATCCTAGACTCTGACAGGTGGAGGCCACAGGATTACTTGAGGCCAGGAATTTGAGATCAACTGTCCTTGTGTTTCAACGCAAGGACAGTTGCCCTGGGTAGCCACCCAAACCCAAAAGCAGATCCAATGTGAGCTGTAAGTAAACTTCTGTTGTATAGAGCCTATGATTTGGGGACTATTTGTTACTGTAGCCTACCTAGACTGTCTTTTTTTTTTTTTTCATGATAAAATTTTTATTTTAGGAAGAATACTTTTGAGAACAATGAGGTGTTACATTTGTTGAGATTTAAGTCAGGAATACTTGTGACCGATGAATATTACAGTATGGCTTTTAAAGACCATGAAAGTCTACTAAGACTACAGCCGCATTAAAGAGAATAACAAGTGACAAAGTAATAGAAATATTAACTTTAATGACTGTTAGGGGTTAGCATAGAGGGAGAGGACCAGGACAAGTCCAAGGTTGTTATTTTATATAATTTGTATAAAGCCTCTGACATACTGCCTGGTAATGACAGCTATTATTATCATTATCACCAAATACAACTCACATATTTCACAAATTAAAAAGCAACAACTACCTATGGCTCCTACAGAAAACTATCTAGACTGTCTTGACTGATACAGTTGGCATAGCAGAACCAGAGGTTGTAACAAACATTTTCTGTTGCAAAGTATTTATCCCACTCACCCAAGAATCTCTATTTAGACCTATCTAGGAAAAGGGAAAAAAATGCTTGTATTTAGGCTTGTAGCTCAATTCAAAGCTGGCTGGGATTCATTACAAATATTAATCTGCTCTTTGAATCCATTCATTCTACATATATTTGTTGGTGTTTTTACTGGTTAAGATGCTCTTAGAGCACCCCAGCGATGTCTTTTGGAGAGCAAAGAGGTGATCGTAAGGCCGGCCAGTGGATATAGCAGGCAGAGAACAGAATACCAGTCAGGTGACCTTGCTGCCTTTACTGAGCTGTGTCCCATTATCACAGTCAAGTTCACCTTACCGCTCAACTGGTATGCAACAATTTTCTCATATGTCAAATGAAACGAGAAGTAAAATGTGCCCTGAAGTCTAAACGGTAGTTGATTAAAAAAAAAGTTTCTTAATGTTTCTCAAAGAAAAAACAAAACAAAGCAAAACCTAGTTATCTCTACAGCTAGGGCCCTGCCAGGGAGCAAATGCTAGTTTGGTTCACTTGCTATGTTAAAATGCCCTTAGCTTAACAACCCGTGGCTGATTTAGCACAAACAGGAAAAATCTTTGCTAAGAAAATAGGGACAGGCTTAGGTCTGGTCATCAGAGAGAGACGTGCTCTCCACACAGTGGGGCCAGGAGGCGGATTTGTGTGTGAGGGGGCTGGGGCTGAGGACGTGCATTAATGCTTAGCGGCTCCAGGTGCACTTGGACTAGTGAAGAATGGCGCTCCTGCTGCCCCTGCTGTCAGGAGCTTAGTTCCTCCCACAGGTGTCCAGCAGCATTACGATTTATACCACTGGGACATCAGGGTATTTTCTGCCGAGTGGGAATTGTTCACGATCTTTTCTGCAGATCTATAGCACCCTCCCTGTGGCTACCGTCCCAGTCTCTGAAACAGCGTTACGCATTTTCCAAAACTGCTTTGTTCACCATTCCCGTGGACTCTGGGCACAGACTTTTCCCTTCCCAGCTCCTCTTTTCCTACACTCCTGGATTGTGTGGGTCAGAGCTGGTGACACTGACAAGGACTCCAGCCAGTCAACCCAGAAGAAACGGATTTGAAATTGAATTAAAAGAGGAATGATTTGGGGAAAGGAAGTAAAGGAGGCCTTCTAGTAAATATTCATCTTCAGGTGAGCAGATGGATGCCCTGGTGATGAGGCCAACAGAAAACAGCCCTCTTCCCTGGGGAAATCTTTAGGGACCAGTCACATCCCACAGCTCCCTGCCCCCCACCATTAACTCGGGGCACCAGTGAGTAGCATCAGGGGGTGGAGGATTACCTGAAAAACAGGGACTTGAAGGGTAAGTGCCCATCACACAGCCACGTTCTGCTCCCTGCCCCCTTCCCACTCCTTCCCTGCAGTTCCTCTCCAGTCCCTGCTCCCTCCGCTCCCCTCTCAAATCCCATCAACCCCTGAGCCCCTGCGCGGAACAGAAACCAGCGGAGGACTGTTCCCACACAAGAGCCCCCTGCTTGCTGAGTGTGGCGGCCTCTGGGGTGGAGGTGGAGGGCGAGCCTCAGGTATCCCCACCATAAGAGCAGCCCTGAAATACAAGGTCAGGGTGGGGGTACCTTGGGCCTTTCTGCTGCTGTGAACTCTGGAGCAGGCTTACAGCACCCCAAGGCTCCCTCAACCCAGTTAGGAAACACTGGGTTAGGCCTCCGCTGAGCACCATGCCAGGGCTGGCTGCGTGGCCTCAGGTTAATCCTTGGTGACTGTTCTGTGACTGACTTTCTGGGTTAGTTAAGTAAGTTGTGTTACCAAGAACACAAGCCTAGGTCAGAAGGGAGGCTGCTTGCCCTGGAGACAGAGTTCTTGCGGAAAATCAAGAATAAAGCGAAGAGGAATGAGGCCAAACAAATGGCAGCAGTGTTTACTAGAAATACCATGGAGCTAGAAGACTCAGTCTTCGTGGCTGGGCGTGTCTGGGGCAAATCACTCTGGGTTTTTGAACCTCTGCTTCCATTGTAAAAATGGATATGCCCTTCCTACTGCACAGGAGTCGTCGTGAGGCTACAATGAGACATTGCTCAGGAGATGGTGGAAAGGGGGAAAAACTTAGCAAGGAAACGAATAAAGCCATCTGCATTTCTTTTCATGCTGAATGCAGGTACTCTAGGATACAGTTGGACTAGTTTTTCCCACGCGATCTGTATGGTTCCTGACATGTTGGTACTTGTGAAGAGCTTACTCATGGTTTCTAAAGCAAGTCTCTTTTATTGTGAAAGTATTGCCCTAGCAAACCATTATAGTAGCTAAAAGAATAGGATCCCTGATTCCTTAGAATTTTCCCTAATAGGACTCTCCAGGATAGGTAGTTCAAGGGATAGATGAGCTTCAAGGAGAAAACAGGGCCAGAGCTGAGGGAAAGTTTGTAGAAACACAGCTGAGGGTTCTAGCCAAGACAGTCAGAGAAAGAAGCCAAAAGTATCTCAACAGGGATGAAGGATGGGGCTACAGGAAGAGAGGGAGGATGACAACGACAGTCCCTCGCCTTAGAGAGGACACCAGCATTTTCAAAGGATCACACTAACCCTTGTGAAATTGCCATATCAGCTCAGAGAGGTTAAGTGACTTTCAGAAGGTCACACAGTAAATATTAAGAGCATAGCAATGAGGTGAAATAGTTTGTGAAGTGAGGAAACTTGAAGCCCCCCCCCAAAAAAAAATTTGTCTAGAACTTTCCTTTTTACTGTTGTAAGTTGCTAAAGACAGACGCCGACCTAGAGAATGGAGTAAGTCGTAAGTGGCATTTGGACTTGTAACAGGACTGGGATTTCACTGGGATGGTATAAGAGTAACTACCTTTTTTTACCCCTAACTCTATGTTTATCACTGAACCAAACCTAGTTCATGTGTCCCCCAGCTCTGCTTGGCCCCACCTCCTCGGGCCTCAGCCACTGCCACTATCACCTCCTCTCCTAACCACCTTTGGTGGACACTGGGTTTCTGTGCGTTTCTCTCACGCCTCTGCCAGGCCAAACCTGAATAAGTGAGACATGGGCTCAGGGTCTGTCTTCCTGGGGAGGGAGCACCCCTCGAGAGTCCTGGGACCAGGGACACACAGGGAATAGGAAAGAAACAAGGCATGGTGGGCGCACTGGGCCCACGTGGAAGGCCTTCCGCGTGACCCCGCTGTGCCCAGCCTGGCAGGACTCCTTCCTCCCCTGCCTCAACTCTTTTTCCCTCACTCTTACCACCTTGGGATTGCACCTCCCAATTAAGCCTTAACGCACAAACTTTGCCTCAGATAATCTCGTTCTAGAGAGTCTGGGTCAAGACACTCACTTTGACCCAAATTCTCATTTCCAGCCCCGTCTGTTGGAGCATCCATAACCCTCAGACCCCCTCCACTGGGGAGGCCTCGGTCCATGCTGAGGGGTAGCAGCACCGTGAGGCTGCTGCTCTGGGTGAACGCAGAGCCGGCAGAAGGCAGATGTCTCCCCTGAGGTTGGGTAGGATGGTTTCTAAGGCCCCAGGGTACCACCTCAATAATATGGACTTCAATACAAAAGGCACGACTGTAGAAAAATAGCAGCTTCAAATTGCAATCTCTAGGATGAGGGAGCCATTATATCCAGAAGTTATTCATGTCTCTAAAATGAGATTACTGCTTCCCTACTTCCTAACGAGGAGTTCAAAAAGAGAAATGACTTTCACACAATATAAGACAATCCATTAAATCATTAAAAAGAAGAAGATCACACATACCTACGGTGCATCTTAGAAGGGTACAGGGTGAAACTTACTAAATGCAGAATACAAATGTCTTCATATAGTGATTAAGAAAAATGCCACAAAGGCTACGTTAGACAGTTTGATGAAAATATTTCAGATTGTATATGAAGTCAGCACATTGTGCCCCATGATTGAACCAATGTACGCAGCTATGATTTAATTAAAAAAAAAGAAGAAGAGTTCACAGTCATGATGCCCACGTGGAGTCAAGAGATTTTTAAATTCCCCAGAAAAGGAGGGTTCTGGGAATGTCAGGTGTGGTCCTTATCGCTAAATAGGTTTGGGACGGAAAAGGCAACGCTTTGGGGTCAGCCATTGTTTCTACTCTCTGCCCTCCTCAGGAATCTGTCACACTTCACTTTTGCTATCTTTATCAGGTGGGGCCGTGGAGAGGCTGTGTTTAAGGCCAGGGCACAGCTGTAACCTGAGTGTTCCCAGGGAGTGGCCCTGGCTTGTCCCCAGGGTGAGAGCTGCTGTCAGGAGAGCAGAGCCGGCAGGAGGAAAGGGCGCCCAGGCCTCCGCCTACATGAGAAGGCGGGTTCCTGGAGGAGCAGGGGCTGGTCCGGAGGCAGACGCAGGAGCAGCCTCCTCCAGGCCTCCGCCTTTCCTCCTTACCCAGCCGGAGTCTGCCCTCCGAAGCTCTGCTGCCCGCTCTGTCCCTGGACTTCAGCTCTTCCTCTTCCTCTCTGTGGTGGTGGCTGGTGCAGTGGGGCCTTTGCTAATTCTCACCCACAATGCAAGTTCCATACAGATCTCCTGGCCTGCATCTTAACGTCCCTCTAATCCAGCCGTTCTCAGCCTGTGAGTTGCAACCCCAGGAAATGTGTTAAAGGCTTTCAGCATTAGGAAGGTTGAGAACCACTGCTCTAATCCCATACTTTATATGGTCCGCCAACCAATATGTCAAAATTGTAAGATAGGGCAGGGACACGTGTTCAAATGCAGATTCTCAGGCCCTGCTCTGGCCTCCTGAATGAAAACATACCTGCAGGGCCCAGGAATCTTCACCTATAACAGAAGTTCTACAACAGCGGTTCTCAACCTGTGGGTTGCAACCCCTTTAAACTGTATTAAAGGGCTGCGGCATTAGGAAGGTTGAGAACCCCTGCTCTAGAAGGTTCTGCTGCAGGCTAAACCATCCTTTCCTGGGCTGCTATCTAATCTAATGTACACACAAATTGGCTCAAATCACCACCTGAATTTAGGATTCTGGGACTGAGCCACCTAACGTCTCCTTTCTGAGAGGCCAAGATGCTGCCTGGTCTGAGAAAGAACCCATCGTAAGAGACAGGACAAAGCTCGGCTATGTCAGCAGTCCAAGCCTCAGGAAAGGCTGAGGGAAGGCTAGTGTTTGACACCCAGTCAGTGCCAGGCCCTAACCTATGGACCAGCTCCTAGGACTGGAGGGAGCTGGAAGTGAAATATGGACACACTATTGCAGTAAGCATCATTTAGCATGTACACACACCCATGCACACACGTACACACACTTCTTAGTGGCCGTGCTAAAAAGGCATTTCTCCTGCTTCGTCACAGGGTGACTGGCCGCCTGAGGTCTCCGTGTGGGGTGAGGCCTGGTTGGAGACCGTGAAGACCTGTGCGAAGGGACAAAGGCTGCCCTGGGACACCAGCACCTTACTCCTCTGAAACGAAGCTTTTCTCCCCTTGCACATCTAACCCCTCATACTGTTTTAGATTCATCAGCCCCTTTCCCCAAGCAGACACCTGGTTTTTAGTCATTCCAAACCGAATTAGTCTCCCTGCGCTCCCTGGAGGGTCAGGCTGCAAACTTCTGTGGTAGGAGGACAATTTTTGGTTGAGGAACTTAAACCTTGATGGGGGAAAAGAATTGGGGGTTGAGACAAGAGAAGCTAGAAAACCTTTGTAAATATTTCTATGACCAGGAACCACAGAGGGTAAAGAATGTGGGTGGTATGCTGCTTGTTTTTATTAATTTCCATTAGATCTTCTTTCTCTGTATTTTAAAAGGAAATACTGGTAATTTTGCTTTGCCCCTATGTTAGACACACTTCCTTGTTTTCTCATTTCTCATTTGCTTAAATAGCATTATGTTTGGGGGGGGGTTTGAGACAGAGTCTCACTATGTTGCCCTTGGTAGAGTGCTGTGGAATCACAGCTCACTGCAACCTCAAACTCTTGGGCCTAAGTGATTCTCTTGCCTCAGCCTCCTGAGTAGCTGGGACTACAGGCACCTGCCACCACACCCGGCTATTTTTTTGGTTGGAGCTGTCATTGTTGTTTGGCAGATCTGGGCCGGGCTTGAACCCTCCAGCCTCAGTGTATGTGGCAGGAGCCCTACTCACTGGCTACAGGCGCTGAGTCAGCAGTACGATTTTTTTAAAACTCAGAATCGTGGATGAGCTGCAGACACAGGGCCTGGAGTGTGACCTGATGTCGCCCATTCCTCACTCAGCCCCTCGACACCTGCTCTGGCTCATACACGTGACAGAGGTCATGCTCAATTCCAATGAAAGAAGAGAGTCCTCCCTTCTGGCTTCCACAGAAGCATCCTGTGGACAAGACTTCAGCCTTCTCTCACCTCTGTGGGAAGGAGGTAGGTGCGGGGATTGGTTACTGTCTTCACTTACCTCCTTATTCTCATCTTCCTATAATCCTGTCTCCACAAAGTAATCAGAATAATACTTGAACAGTCCAAGTTCATCTTATCATTTCCCTACTTAAGATCTTCCAACGGCTTCTCACTTGAAAGAGAATCCAAGCATTTGACCATAAAGCCCACATGACATGACCTCTGTGGCTTCTCTGTCCTCATCTTTTCTCCCCTTTCTCCAGCTCAGCTACTTAGGTGCCTTCTTGCTCATCATCCAATTCTTCCTTCCTGCCCCAGGACCTTTGTACTTGCTCTGTCTGGAGTGCACCCCCTGGTGCTTCCAGGGCTGTCTCCTTCCCTACTCAGACGCCACGTGGTTAGAGAGGCCTTCCCTAACCACCTACTTAAACAGCCCTCCTGTTCCATCACACTTAATCCGTTTGCCCTGCTTTATTTTCTTAGTGAAGATCACCTTCTGCAACCCTCACAATTATTTATCTGCTTGTTTACAGCCTGTCTTCTAAGACCAGAACGTCAGCTCCAAGAGGCCAGGACCCTGCTCTCCTTGTTCAGGGGTGTGTCCTCAGTATCTATGCCAGCGTCTGGCACATAATTAGTGCTCTACAAATATTTACTGTGAATGAATGGGTCTCTTAGGACATGGCACACCCACCTGAAGCCCATGCGATGACCAGACCTACAGCTTAGACAGGAGAGCAACATTTCCTGGTAAAGGTGCAGGGGACAGCCAACAATCATGGGCACTTTCTCTTGTCACCTTTCCCAGTGTCTGTCTTCTTCTGGTTTGTATCAGCTCTTCTCATTGACACCTGTTTGTTTTACCTTTTGGTTTTATGATGTCTTTCCCATGAGTTAGAATATGCCTATGATTTATTTGCAGATAAAAAAGCTATTAGAGGCTTGGCACCTATGGCTCAACAGGCTAAGGCGCCAGCCACGTACACCTGAGCTGGAGCGTTCAAATCCAGCCCGGGCCCACCAAACAACAATGACGGCTGCAACCAAAAAATGGCCAGGTGTTGTGGTGAGCGCCTGTAGTCCCAGCTACTTGGGAGGCCGAGGTAAGAGACTCGCTTGAGCCCAGGAATTAGAGGTTGCTGTGAGCTGTGATGCCACAGCACTCTATCCAGGGTGACAGCTTGAGGCTCTGTCTCCAAAAAAAAAAAAAAGCTATTAGATTCTGACCTGCCTTCTAGTACACAGATATAGTCTCCTTAGAGATTGTCAAAGTTGAAGGCATTTTTCTCTTTGCTATTTATGAGTCTAGTACAGTTACTATTATAGTTAGATGAATTCACCATAAAAAATCTTGTAAACATATTTATATAATTCTTTTATTAAATATATTCCAAACCATGTAAAAATGAGCTATTCAAGGAAAAATAAGCTGACACTTAGATCCTTAGCCAATTTTCTTTTGTTTTTGTATTCACAGCTGCAATATTATGAACTTTGCTAAATTGCCCTTCTACAATATCAGATTCTTAATTAAATGAACACCATCACTACAAATCTCTGATAAATAAAATGAACATTTCCACATGAATTAGAACCGCCAACATGGTAAATAGCTTCCCTAAGGTTTTGTTACAGAAGCAGCCCTGCATTTGTCATTGTTCAGGCATAATAAACACCACATTACAATCTGGAAATAAGAATGTTCTTCAGTTGATTCCCAAGTGTGGACTAGATATTCCATAAGACGGCTTTTTCCCGATTTCCTATTATATGACAATAGTTAATTGCTTGGAAAAATATTTCATCTTGTTTTATTTTAGTGAAACTCAACAAATTCACATCAACTGGAAGAGGAAGCTGGCCTGAACTTATTTAAATTAGAGCATTTACAACAATAAAAAAAAAAGTAGGGTAGGGTGGCACCTGTGGCTCAGCGAGTAGGGCGCCAGCCCCATATACCGAAGGTGGCGGATTCAAACCCAGCCTCGGCCGAACTGCAAAACAGAAAAATAGCCGGGTGTTGTGGCGGGCACCTGTAGCCCAGCTACTCGGGAGGCTGAGGCAAGAGAATTGCTTGAGCCCGGGAATTGGAGGTTGCTGTGAGCTGTGTGGTGCCACTGCACTCTACTGAGGGCAATAAACTCTACAAAAAAAAAAAAGAAAGAAAAAAGTAGGGTAGTAAACTTCTTAAAGGCAGGTCCTGTTGCACCTGTCTCTGCTCTCCTAGCATTTAGCTCATTTAGCTAGGAGATCAGGGCAAGGCACTCAGAGGCCTTCAGTTACCTCATCTGTAAAATGGCCATAATATATGCACTGGTACCTACTACTTCACAGGCCTGTATGAGGACTCAGTGCTGCAGACTGAGGAACTAGCATGTCCTACACACCTAACAAATGTTACTCGTTGCTGTTAAGTTTAAAAGGACTCAGCAGTTATTGCTTGATGAAGATGAAATGCAATTTTTACCTTTCAACAACTTAAAACGCTCCCCAAGTCTTTCCAGGAGAAATCCAGTTCAGCCACCTTCAAAGAATGGATGATTCATTTCTAAGGCATAGCACCATTTGCATATTAACAATTACTCTGCTTCTGTCCTTTAAAAGCTCATTTCTTAATTTTTTTTTTTTTTTTTGAGACAGCATCTTACTTTGTCACCCTCGGTAGAGTGCTGTGGCGTCACAGCCCACAGCAACCTCAAACTCTTGCCTCAGCCTCCCAAGTAGCTGGGACTATAGATGCCCACCTCGACACCCAGGTATCTTTTTGTTGTGGTGGTCATTGTTGTTTTAGTAGGCCCAGGTCAGGTTCGAACCCGCCAGCCCTGGTGTATGTGGCTGGCTCCCTAACCACTGAGCACTGATGCTGAGCCCTTATTTCTTAACTAAACCTAACATTCTCCTTACACTTGCATTTGCCCTCTAAATTTTCTTAGTAAAACTTTTCTTGTAAGCAGTGTGGATGAGACAGCTTCAGTCTTGCCTAACCATGTACATTTGCCCCATTTTAAATCAGAGGCAACTTAAAAAGTGAAGTTATGCTGTGATTTAAATGATACAAAGAATGGTTACCACAAATGGTGCACGTTTGTTTTCGAGAGGGAGCCTTGGTACAACCAGCTCAAGGTCAGTGGTCTTCCTCTCCTAACCACTGCCCTTCACCTTAAACACCCTTGTTTAAATTAATTTAACCTCAGAAAAGAAAGTTTCAATCATTATAGACAAATGCGGTTTCCTTTTTGTTTTTCATCATGTATTTATTTAGAAAGTCCCTGTGGTTTTGTTTTTAAGCTTAACCAAGCATTTCATTATTTTGGTGATTTTGGGTTTTTGGCTCTGGATAGGTGATAGCAACAGCAAGATGAAAATTAAACAGAGCTTTGAGAGACTGAGCTGGCAAAGACTTAGGGAACAAGAGACCCAGGGAGCCCACATTCCTATGCTCAAGGCCCAATCTCACCCGCCCCCTCAAGCCTGTCTGCCTCTGCCTGTAAGGTGCCCCTAGCACTGCCACTCTCTGCTGGCATTCATCACCTTTTAAGTTCTGTGGAGGAATGTGAGGCTGGGAAGTCCCTTCAAATGTAGAATTTGTTGCCTCTTTGGAACTTAGTCGTACTGGAATGTGGTGGCATGGGTGCCCTGGTTCCCAGCCTGCAGCCCACCCCTCTTCTCTTCCTACCAGGCTTTGCTATCATGAAAGCTCTTGCATATGGGCGCGTGGACACCCCAGTTCTAATTCCAGGCTCTTTTGGGGCCCTTACAAATAAGTGCCCCTTGGCCATTCCATGGAAGTAGGGGTGTGCACAATGCTATGATTTTGTCTTTGTCACCTTCACAATTCACTTTGAAACTTAATCCCCAGGGAAACAGTATTAAGAGGTGGGGCCTTTAGGAGGTGATTAGGCAGGAGGGGAGTACCCTCAGGGGTGAGATCAGCACATTATAAAAGAGATTGAGGGAGGGAGTTTGGACCTTTCTGCCTTTGAGTCCTTTCTGCCATAGGAAGACACAGTGTCCATCCCCTCTAGAAGATGCAGCCACAAGATACTATCTTAGAAACAAAGCAATCTTTATCAGATATTACAACTGTCATTGCCTTGATCTTGGACTTCCAGACTCCAGGACTGAGAGGTACAAATTTCTGTTTTTATTTACCCAGGCTTAGGTGTCCTATTATAGTGGCAGGACTAAGACAGCATTTCATGGAAGTAAAGGTGTGTAGACTGGCAACACAGTCCATTCAGGGAGGACAAGTCTGAGAAGGGACCTATGGAGCCCTAGGTACCTGGAGAATGTTCTAGAAGGAAGAACTATGGGCTTGAAAGTGCTGTTGTAAGGCTAGGATTCCTCTTGCATGGGTCTAAAGGCAATACTTACTAGGTCTTTTCATTCTTCTCACTGAACATGCTGCTTTGGCCCTAAACTATGCATTGAAAAGGGAAGTTCATTCAAATGTATGAAAATGGATTATTTAAAACCCTATCGCATATTCTCTACATTATAGCAACTTTAGATGAGTTTAGAGAAGGGAAAGAGCTTAGATGCTAGTGTTGATGCAAGAGCCTTCCTCTAAGGGACTGGACCTAACTACATCCGGGACGTCCTTTCATTACACTTTTAATTAGAATCTTCGCCGGCCTCTTCACTTCATGCCATTGACAAGACATAGTTTCTTGGTCAATTCTTTCTCTAAGTTTTGGTCTGAAAAACCACTCTGGGAAGATCTCGGTTTTCTGCCCACCTCATCTTTGTGTGTTCCTCAAGTTCTCTCATCTGACTTGGAACCCATCGGCCCTCACAGAGCTGACAGAATATTCATTTACCTAAACTCCTACGAGTGACAGTTTCTCTCTTTTTTTTTTTTTTAGAGACAGAGTCTCACTTTATCGCCCTGGGTAGAGTGCCGTGGCGTCACACTGCTCACAGCAACCTCCAGCTCTTGGGCTTAAGCGATTCTCTTGCCTCAGCCTCCCGAGTAGCTGGGACTACAGGCA
>CAUYON010174015.1:0-20781 GCA_963573935.1 Arctocebus calabarensis | reverse complement strand
TTTTTTTTTTTTTGAGACAGAGCCTCAAGCTGTCACCCTGGATAGAGTGCTGTGACATCACAGCTCACAGCAACCTCCAATTCCTGGGCTCAAGCGAGTCTCCTGCCTCTGCCTCCCAAGTAGCTGGGACTACAGGCGCCCGTCACAACACCCGGCCATTTTTTGGTTGCAGCCATCATTGTTGTTTGGCGGGCCTGGGTGTACGTGGCTGGTGCCTTAGCCTGCTGAGCCACAGGCGCCGAGCCCAGAAAAAGAATATTAATTAAACCAAAAGTGAGTCTTTGAAATGAGCAAACAAACAAAAAAAATTGACAAATTCTAGCTATATTGGTAAAGAAAAAAAGAGAGAAACAAATAACTAAAATCAGAAGTAAAACGAGGACTTTATTACTGACAATACAGAAATAAAAAGGATTATAAGAAAATACTAAAAACAATTGTATGTTTAAAGTGGGATAACCTAGGTGAAATGGACAAATTACCTAAAATGACTTAAAAACAAATAGAAAATCTTATCAGACCAATAGTAAGTTAAGAGAATAAATCAGTAATCAAGAATATCTCAGTAAAGAGAAGTCTAAGACTAGATACCTTCACCGGTAAGTTCTACCAAATGCCAAAGAATTAACACAAATCCTCAAACTTTCTCAGAAAATACAAGATAAGGCCAGGTGTGGTTGCTCATGTCTGTAATCCTAGAACTGTAGGAGGCAGAGGCAGATGGAGCTCAGGAGTTTAAGACCAAACTGAGCAAGAGTGAGATTTTATCTCGACTGGAAAATAGGAAAACTAGCCGGGCATTATGGTGAGTGTCTGTAGTCCTAGTTACTTGGGAGGCTGACACAAGAAGATTGCTTAATCCCAGGAATTTGAGGTTGTTGTGAGCTATGACACCATAGCACTCTACCCAAGGGTGACAGAGTAAGACTCTATCTCAAAAACACAGAACAAAACAAAAACAGAAGATGACCAGTTTCTGACTCATTCTGTAAGATAAGAAATACCTGATAAAAATATCACAAGAAAAGAAATTTCAGACTAATATCTCTTATGAATAGAAATGCAAAAATCCTCAATAACATACTTGCAAAGTAAGTCCAAGAGGACATTAAAAAAATTATATTTTATGACTAGTGAAATTTATATCAGGTATATGTATGCAGTTCAACATAAGAAAATTGACAAATGTAACATATCACATTAATAAAAAGGAGAAAACCCATGCAATTATCAAAATGTGATGCAGAAAAGACATTTGACAATCAAATATCCTTCTGTGATTTAAAACTACTGTCAGAAAACTAGGAATAGGAAGAAAGTTTCTCATATGCTAAGAGCATTTATGAAAAACTCATAGCTAACATTATACTCTATGGTAAGAAACTGACAATTTTCTTTCTAAGATCAAGAATGAGATATGGAAGCCCACTTTCATCTTGCTATTCAACATTGTATTGGAAGTTTTAGCCAGCACAATTAGACAAGAAAAATAAAAACAAACTAAAAGTTTTCCAAATTAGAAAGGAGAAGTATAGAATTTTCTAAAGAATCCACACACAAAAAAAGTAATAAATTAATTCCAGCAAAGTTGCAGCGTACAAAGTCACCATCAAAAATCAGTTGTTTCCTACATGAACAATTAGAAAAGGAAATTAAGAAAGCAATTCCATTTACAATAGTATTTGAAAGGCTTGTGCATTGAAAATTATAAAACTGAAAGAAATTAAAACTATAATAAATGGGGAAAAAACATGGATAGGAAGACTTAATAGAGATCTATGGGTTGATTGCAATTCCTATCAAAATTCCAATGGTCTTTTTTTGTAAAAATGGAAAATCTAATCCTCAAATCCACACAGAATTGCAAAGGACCCAAATAGCCAAACCAATACTGGGGAAAAAAGGAATGAAGTTATATGATTCATTCCTTTTTTAGGTTTAAAACTTAATGCAAAGCTATATAGTAATTAGTGTGGTTTGCATGTGGTTTGTCCCTACCAAAACTCATGGTGAAATTTGATCCCCCAATATGGCCGTGTGGGAAGTGGGGCCTGGTGGGAAGTATTTGGGTCATGGAGGTGGATCCCTGGTGAATAGATTAGTGCCCTCCCTCAGGGAATTCTCCCTGTTTTGGGAGTGGATTGCTTATTACAAGAACAGATTGTTAAAGAGCTTGGCTTCCTTGGTTCTCTCTCTTCACATAATCTCTTTGCACTTACCCTCACACTTCCACTTTCCACCATGAGTGGAAGCAGCCTGAAGCTCTCACCAGGTGCAGCTGCCCAATGTTGGACTTTCCAGCCTCTGAATCATTTACCAAATAAACCTGTTCCTTCGGTAAGTTACCCATCCTCAGGCATTGTATTATAACAATTTGAAATTGACTAAGATAGTAAGTAAATAAAACAGTTTGGTACTAGCATGAGGGTAAACAGAAGACTAATGAATTAGAATCGAGTGTTCAGAAAAAAAAAAAAAACTGATACATTTGACAAAGGCACCAAGTCCATGTAATGGGGGAAAAATTGTCTCTTCAACATATGGTTCAAAAGAATATAGTTGAACCCTTACTTCACACCACATACAAAAGTATGTAAAAATTAACTCACAATAGATCACTATTTTAAATACAAGAACTAAACCATAGAACTCTTAGAGGAAAGCATAGAAGAAAATCTTCAAAACACTCTGGATTTGATAATGAATTCCTAGACATGACACAAAAGCGTAATTAACAGAAGAAAAAAATAGACGAATTGGACTGTATCAAAATTTGAAAACGTTTATACATCAAAGAACACTACCAGCAGAGTGAAAAGACACCCTACAGAATGGTAAACAAATATTTGCAAATCATATATCTGATAAGCGTCCAGCATCCAGAACATAGAAAGAATTCTTACAACTTAACAATAAAAAGACAATCCAATTGAAAAATGGTCAAAGGACTTGATTAGATATTTCTCCAAAGAAGATGAGAAGATGCTTCGCATCACTAATCATTAGGGAAAAGCAAATTAAAACCACAATGAAATACCACTTCATAGCTACTAGGATGGATATAATTTTAAAAAGTGGAAAATAACAAGTTTTAGCAAGAATGTGAAGAAATTGGAGCCCTTCTGCATTACTGGTAGAAATGTAAGGTGGTACAGCTGCTGGGGGAAACAGTTTGCCAATTTCTCAAAGAGCTAAACATAGAAATACTTGTAAAGCAGCAGTTCTACTCCTAGCAATCTCAATAGCCAAAGGACTTGAAAGCAGGGACGCAAACAGATTCTTGAATGCTAATGTTCATCTCAACATTATTCATAATAGCTGAAAGTTGGAGATAACTCGTGTGTCTATTGACTGATGAGTGGATATTCAATGTGATATATAAATATAATGGAATACTATTAAGCTTTTAATGAATGAAGTTCTCATACATGCTATGCCATGTATAAGACATGGAAACTCCATGCTGAGTGAAATAAGCCAGAGACAAAAGCACAAATATTATATGATTCCACTAATATGAAGTATTTAGCATAGGCAAAATGACAGAGACAGCAAGTAGATTAGACATTACCAGGCGCTGAGGGGAGGGGAAACAGGAAGCTTCTGGTTACAGGTTTCTGTTTGGGATGATGAAAATGGTTTTGGAAAGAGTTGCACAACATTGTGAAAGTAATTACAACTACTGAATTGCACTGCTAAAAATGGTTAAAATGAGGGGTGACATCACAAGATGGCTAACTAGATATTCCACAGAGAGAGAGAGAAAATGACTAAATAACTACAACTGAACCCAAACGACTAAAAGAGAATACCAGAGAAGAGAAAGAAGCACCAGAAATCCTGTGATGCACGAAGCCCCAGTATGGCTGTGCACAGCAGGGAAGGAAACAGCTTACCTCCGTCACCCTGTCCCCAGTCAAGATCAGCCTAGAGTCAGGAGAGAAGGTAAGCCGGAGGACCGGGCAGCTCCTTCCCACTGCGGACACCTGCAGTCCTTGCTACTGGAGACGCCCATAGGCCTCATGGGCTCAGGGTGCAGCTGATGGAGCTCCCCCGAGTTCGTACACTGCACTGCTCCCTGAGAAGGAGCTGGTGCTGTGTCCCCTACCCCTCATGGCCTGAGCTGCACCATCTTGGGACTGTGCCCCTTTTGGACTGTGTCCTGCTCCGGTGATGAGCAGCCATCACACCCCTCTGTCCCTGAGTCTTTGCTGTCGGTGCACCATGCCCTCCTGATAGCACGCCATGCCTAAGCTCAGCTACAACATACCCCCCATGGCCAAACTGCTTCTGAGGCTCTCCATTCCACCACCACCACCGCCACCACCATTTCAGTCACAGGTGCACCTTGCCTCTTAGGGCCTGAGCTGACATGGTGCCCCAGTGCCCTGGGATCTCAGCCCTCTGGCACACCAGAGCAGCCACACTCCATCTCTGCACTAAGCTGAGGCAGTGTCCCCCCACCCCAAGGTGCCCACACCAATGTGGTGTCCCTCATTCTAGAGAACTGGAGCCTCTGCTATCCTGTGTGTCCATTCTTTCTGGGGCAAAACTAACATGGTGCCACTTATCCCAGGGTATAAGAGCCTTGCTTGAGCTGTCCCACTCTACCCTCCAGGCTAAACAGCCACAGTTTCCCACCTCCCAGGAACTAGACTAGTACTCTCAGAGTCCAAGCCGGTGAGGCATTCCTTCCCTAGAGAGTGGCACATCACTGCTCTGCTCCTTTCCTCCCAGGGCCTATGCCACAGGTGTGCCTGATTATTTCTGCATCTTTGCTGCTGCTGCAACCAGCTTTATAGAATCTAGGCCACTGCCATGCCCTACCTCCCCAGGGTTCAGGGATACTAGTATGTGGTATCTCATCTCCTAGGGTACAAGCTGCCATGGTTTCTTGCTGGTTCTGAGATCAAATTGCAACTGTGCCCTGTTTTCTGGGGACAACCCTCAGAGCACCTCTTCTTCCCTGGAGCCATGCAGGGCACTTGTACCCTGGATCCTAGCACCACTACAGGTGCCTGTGGGCCATGTCAGATGCAAAACCAAAAGAGATTCCTTGGCTAAGAATTCTCACTGTGGAGAAAACAAGAACTGATGGACTCCTAAAGCCCTCACCACTAGGGACCCTGCCCTACGCTGCCTCCACCACTGCCACAGAACTGCAGTCTAGATCACTGGGACGCCTGCAGTCATCACTGATGTTGATCACAGCTAAGGACGCTGCATGGAAACTTACACCACTGCATTCACCTGGAACCAGACCTATGAAACCTTGGCCAACTGGCTCCCTCAAGCCCATGTGTAAGTGAAAGTCTTTTCCTAAAAAGCCACAATGTAAAGTTTGAGAGAGGTGATTGCGATTGCTCTACCAGATGCAAAGACATCAATGCAAGGACACAGGAAACATGAGAAAGCAAGGAACATGACACTACCTAAAGAACACAATATTCTTCAGTAACTGACTTGAAAGAAATAAAATTTTACAAATTGCCTGAAAAGGAATTCAAAATATTGATCTTAAGGAAACCCAGGAAGATATGAGAGAATATGTATTGACAATTCAATGAAATCAAGAAAACCATCCATCATCTGAAAAAGAAACTCAACAAAGAGATAGACAGTATAAAAAAGAAACAAATAGAAATCTTGGAGCTAAAGAATTCAATCAGTGAAATAAAAAAAATAAGTTTGAGAATTTCAACAGTGAATTTGAAAGTAGGCCATTCAAAATGAATTAGTGGGAAAAAAAGAATGAAAAAGAGTAAAGATAACCTATGGGATTTATGTGATACCATTAAGCAAACAAATGTTTCCATTATGGGATTTTCAGAAGAAGAGATAGAAGTAGGAATAGGAAGTTCATTTAATGAAATAATTTCTGAAAACTTCCCAAGTCTTGGGAAAGATTTGAACGTTCAGATGCATGGACCTTAAAGTTCTCCCAGACATAACCCAAAGAGATGTTCTGCTGAGAAATCTGCTGATGGTCTAATGGAAATTCCCTCATATATGACATAATGCTTTTCTCCTGCTGCTTTAAACATTTTCTCTTTGTCTTTGACTTTTGACATGATAGGCCTGAAAACCAAGTATCCAACTCAGTCTGACAAGCTGCCCCTGCTTGTGTCTGCCCCAGGGAATGGTAAATCAGCTTTGAGCCGCCTATCCAAGCAGAAGATGACAAAGAATCCAAAAGAACAGCAGCAGGAACAGCCATAGCCAAGTACAAGTACAAATTAACTGCCTCAGTCAAGTGTGTTGCTGACTGCACAGTGGTGTCTGTTCTCCTTTCCACTGTATGTTTCAATCCCACCATCAACCCCAGTTAGAAAAATCTCCCCCTTCCTCTTTACTCCCATTGAGGGAGAGACCTCATGCAGATGTGCATTGTTTTGGATTTAGAATGCAATAGTTATAGCATTATAGTCAAAAGTCAAAACAAAGAGAAAATTTTTAAAGCAGCAAGAGAAAAGCATCATGTCATTTATGAGGGAATTCCCATTAGACCATCAGGAGATTTCTCAGCAGATATCTTGCTGGGAGAGAACAGGATGACATATTCAAAGTGCTGGGGGTGGGGGGGGAAGCCAGCTGTGACGTGTGTACCTGGCAAAGCTGTCCTTAAGAAACGAAGGTGAAAGAAAGTCTTTCACAGTGAGGGAATTCTTCACTGGTGGTCCTGCCTTATAAGAAATGCTTAAATGAGTTCTTTAAGCAGAAACCAAAGGATGATAATGACCCCCATGGACACATATGAAATTATAAAATTCACTAGTAGAGGTAAGGACACAGTCAAATTCAGAATATTCTAATACTATAATGGTGGTGTGTGAATTATTCATATCTCCAGTGTGAAAGTTAAAAGTCAAATCATCAAAAATAAGTACAGCTGGCTCTGTGCCTGTGGCTCAAGCAGCTAAAGCGCCAGCCACATACACGAGCTGGCGGGTTCAAATCCAGTCTGGGCCCGCAAACAACAATGACAGCTGCAACCAAAAAAAAAGCTGGGCTTTGTGGCAGGTGCCTATGGTCCCAACTACTTGGGAGGCAGAGGCAGGAGAATCACTTGAGCCTAGGAGCTGGAGGTTGCTGTGAGTTGTGATGCCACGGCACTCTACCCAGGGGGACAGCTTGAGGCTCTGTCTCAAAAATAAATAAAATAAAATAAAATAAATAACTACAGCTATAGTAAGTAATTAAAGAATACACAGTATAAATATATGCAAGTTATGAAATTTAAAACATAAATTGTGAGGGAGAGGGCTAAAATCTAGAGTTTTTCTTGGTAACAAAAGTTCTCTGCTTTAAAATGTCAGTTATAACAAGATGTTTTATCTGCAGCACCTGTAGCTCAGTGGGCAGGGCACCAGCTACATACACCCAGGCTGGCAGGTTTGAACCCAGCCCAGGTCAGTTAAACAACAATGACAAACTACAATAAAAAAAATAGCCAGGCATTGTGGCAGATGCCTGTAGTCCCAGCTACTTGGGAGGCTGAGGCAAGAGAATTGCTTAAGTCCAAGAGTTTGAGGCTGCTGTGAGCTGTGACTCCACAGCATTCTACCCAGGGCAACAGCTTGAGACTCTGTCTAAAAAAAAAAAAATGTTTTATGTAAGCCTGATCGTAATCACAAAACCCAAAACTGTAACAAATATACAAAGAGAAAGAATCAAAGCATAGTACTACAGAAAATTATCAAATCACAAAGATGGACAATGAGAGAGAAAGAACATTACCAAGCATCTACAAAACAACCATAAAACAAATGACAACATGGCAGTAGTAAGTCCTTACCTGTCAATAATAACCTCGAATATAAATGGATTAAATTCTTCAATCAAAAGGCATAAAGAGGCATAAAGGACTAAAGGCATAAAGAGGCATAAAGGACTAAAAATATAAGATCTAACTATAAGCTGCCTACAACAGGCCCACTTTAGCTTTCGGGACAAATAGGTTGAAAGTGAAAGCATAGAAGAAGAGATTCCTAGCAAATGGCAGCCAAAATAGAGCAGACTGCTAGAATGTCTATCCAATCAAATAGACTTCAGGTCAAAAATCATCCTGAGACAAAGATTGCCATTATTTAGTGAAAAAGGAGTCAAGTCATCAAGAGAACATAATTGTAAATATATATGCAACCAATATTGGAGCACCTAAATACATAGAGCAAACACGAAAAAAGAAACACGTAGCAATTCAACGAAAATAGGGTACTTCCGTACTCCACTGTCAACCATGGCTAGATCAACCAGACAAAACAAACAAGGAAATACTGGACTTAAATTGCACTTTAGACCAAATGGCCGCAACAGATGTATACAGAGCATTTCATCCAATGGCAGTAGAAAATACGTAATTCTTCTCAAACACACAGAACATTCTCCATGGTAGATCATATGTTAGGCCAGAAAACAAGTCTTAATAAATTGAAGAATATTGAAATCATATCTAGTGTTGTTTTAGACCACAAAGGCATGAAACTACAAACAACAAAGACATGGTAAGAAAACTATAGGCCGATTTCTGGGATGAACATTAATGTAAACATCCTTAATAAAATATCATTAAAACAAATCCAGCAACACATCAAATAGATTATACATCATGGCCAAGAGGGATTTACCCCTGGCATACAAGACTGGTCTAACACATGCAAATCAATCAGTGTGACACGTTACATTAACAGAATAAAAGGTTTGCAGGCTTGTGAGCATCTCAATGGACATTGAAAAAGCATTCAACATAGTCCAACATCCTTTCTTGATAAAAACTCTCAGCAGTTTAGATATAGAAGGAAAATTTCTCAATATAATAAAGGTTATTTTTGAAAACCTCACAACTGACATTATAATTAACAGAGGAAACCTGAATGCATGTCCACTAAGTGCCTGTACAAGGCAAGGATGCCAACTCTCTCTGCTTCTAGTCAACAAAGTACTGAATGTCCTAGCAAGAGCAATCAAACAGAAAAAAACTAAATAAATAAAAGCCATCCAAATTGGAAAGGAATAAGAAAAATCATCTTTATTTGCAGATGACATAATTCTATATATAGAAAATTCCAAAGATGCCTATAAAACTGGTAACATTAATAAATGAATTCGATGAAGTTGTAAAATACAAAAATCAACATAAAAATTAGTAGCACTTTTATACACAAATAAAGTGATGAAAGAAAAATCAAGAAAAGCGGCTCTGCGCCTATGGCTCAATGGGCTAAGGCGCCAGCCACGTACACCTGAGCTGGCGGGTTCGAATCCAGCCCAGACTTGCCAAACAACAATGATGGTTGCAACCAAAAAATGGCCGGCGTTGTGGCGGGCGCCTGCAGTCCCAGCTACTTGGGAGGCGGAGGCAAGAGACTCGCTTGAGCCCAGGAATTGAGGTTGCTGTGAGCTGTGATGCCACGGCACTCTATTCAGGGTGACAGCTTGAGGCTCTGTCTCAAAAAAAAAAAAAAAAATCATGAAAAGCAATCATGTTTACAATAGCATCAAGAGAAAATAAGATATTCAGGAATTTAACCAATTAGATGAAAGATCTGTACACTGAAAATTATAAAAGCATTGATGAAAAAAATTGAAGAAAACTAATTGGAAAGATATCCCATGCCCATGGATCAGAAGAATTAATATAGTTATAACGTTCATACTACCTAAAGCAATATACAGATTCAACGTAATCCCTATCTAAGACTTGATAGTATTTTTTACAGAAATAAAAAAAATATTCTAAAATCCATGTGGGACCACAAAGGACTTTGAATAGCCAAAATAATTCTGAGAAAGAAAAACAAAGGTATGGGAACCTCAGCCTGAAGGTCACATGTGCCCTTCAAGGTCCTTAAGTGAGATCTTTTGACTGAATCCAAATTTTATAGAATGAACCCTTTTATTAAAAAGGGGCAGCACGGCTCAGCGCCTGTACCCGGTGGTTAGGGCACCAGCCACATGCATCAGGGCTAGTGGGTTCGAACTCAGACGCAGCTAAACAATAATAAAAAATAGCCAGGCATTGTGGTGGGTGCCTGTAGTCCCAGCTACCAGGAAGGCTGAGGCAAGAGAATCATTTGAGCCCAAGAGTTTGAGGTTGCTGTGAGCTGGGACACCACGGCACTCTACCACAGATGACATATGAGATTCTGTCTCAAAAAGGGGGGGGCAGCAAAGAAAGAGGAAGCTTTTCTTGCTTCCTTTGGTGACTAAAAAAACAATGTTGAAAAAGCCTGCACCCCTTGTCTTACACTATATATAAAGAGCAACTCAAAATGAGTAAAAGACATAAATGTCAGACCTGAAGCTATAAAAATCCTAGAAGAGAACTCCAGGGAAAAGACCCTGGATGTGAGCCTTGATGATAATTTTTTTCCAATCACACAAAAAGCTCAGGCTATAAAAGCAAAAATAAATAAGTGGGACTACATTAAACTAAAAAGCTTCTGGTAGCAAAAGAAATAATCAACAAAATGAAATGGCAACCGAGGAATTACAAAAGAAATATGCAAACCACTTATCTGACAAGGGATTCACATCCAAGATGTATAAGATCTCATACAACTAAATAGTAGATAAACAAATAACCCAATTAAGAAATGAGCAAAGGACCTGAATAGACATTTCTCCAAAGAAGACATAAAAATGCCAACAGGTATGTGAAAAGGTGCCCAACATCATTCATCAGGAAATTCAAGCCAAAATCATGATGAGATAGTGTGATAGATCCATTAGTGTGGTTGTTATTAAAAAACCAAAAGGTGATGCATTTTAGTGAGGGGGTGGAGAAAAGGGAACCCTTGAACATCACTGGTGTGAATGTGGACTGGTGCAGCCATTATGGAAAACAGAAATTAAAAATAGAATTTCCGCGTAACCCAATAATCCCTCTTCTGGCACATGTCCTTCAAAGGAAATGAAATCACAGCCTCATGAAGATACCTGCCCTCCCACAGTTTACTGCAGCATGGTCCACAACAGCCAAGATGTGGAAACGACCTAAATGTCTGTTGATGGGCAACTAACGAAACTATGGTGTTACACACACACACACACACACACACAATGGAATATTATCCGGCCTTAAAAAAGGAGGGAATCCTGCCATTTGTCACAACAGGCATGAACCTGGAGGATATTGTGATAAGTGAAATAAGTGAGATGCTAAAAGAAAAATATTGGACCCAGACAGGAGGGGCCCTGTCTTCTGTGGCGACAGACAGAAAGGAAGTTGTATATTCAGGTACCTTTGTAGTCATGGAAAGTGACGGAAAGGGCATTCACTTTTCTTTTCCTCCTGGGTCTGAGCAGGGGGTAATAAGGCAGGAGGTCTGTGGAAGGCAGGAAGGCTTTCATCCCCAGTGACAAGGGGACAGAGGGCTCTTGAGGGACCCACCTGAAGTTGGTTTGGTGATATATGCTCATTCTCAAGTATTCTCTTCTTCCCCAAACTCCAGGAAAACAGTGAATGAGGGATAGGTTTTCAAAGGGTTAACCCACCATGGAAAAACGATGGGAGGGGAATCAGCTGAAAATGAACAACATCATCAAACTGAAGGGCAAAGGGAACTAACTGTCCAGCAGAGGGGAGGTGGGCGCCCTGCAGACACCTGCAGAAGAAGTTCAGAGAGGAGGGACTCAGTTTCCATGGTGTAAGTGCCAGGACACTCAGGGCCCAGGTGAGGAGTGATGGGCTGACAGTATTGGCTCAAACTCATGGTACAGATCGTTTTTATTCCTCAGTCCCCATTCCATTATAGACACCAGGCATCACCACTCCCAAGATTCCTGGAGGGCAAAGGAATATTCATATTTTCATATTTGCTGTACTGGTGTGGCTCAGCCCCGTAAGCCCCATGGAGAGTCGGGGAGGGCCATTTCCACCAAGAAAACTTGGGGTGCTACTAATGCCAAGAAATAGTATAGCAGTGGGAACGGATGCTGGGCCAATTGGATGGGGTGGATTGGGCAAATACCAATCTACCCCTGGGCATGATATTTTTAAGCTAGATTTTAAGAAAGAGAAGGAGAAAGCCAACGAAGAATTGGGTAAAATGTTCCAGAAAGAGGGAATAGCGTGTACGAGGGCCTCGAGTGGGAAGGAAAGAGATTAATATATTCAAAACCCAGAAAGAAGTTGAGTGTGTCTGTTTCTTAAGGAGTAAAAAGAAGGGTGTGAGATGAATTTCAGAGGTAGGAGGGACCGGATTTTGCAGACTCTTGTGAATAATCGTACAGTCTGGCTTCTTTCCAAAGCCTGGTGAGAAGCCCCTGAAACAGAGCTGACTGAATCCTGGCTGCGTTTTATTCTGTGTGGAAAATTAGGACAGAGTGACAGGATTAAGTGAAGGTGAAAGAGGCTTGGCCCAAGGGATGGCAGTGAAGATGGACAGGCGGAGCCAGACAGGAGGTATATTTTTGGAAGCCTTGCTGTTGTACCTTGGTTCCTCCACAATCCGTTTACCACATGACAGCGAGGAGAGTCTCCCTGAACTATAAATCAGATGATGCTTGTTGAATGAATCAAGTTCTGACGCACACTTTCTATAGATCAGATAATTAAGCAAAAAATACCATAATACTGTTTTACTTAATAAGCACTCATATAGAACTTGAGCATCAAGTAACTGAGGCCCAAAGAGGTCAAGCAATTTGCCTGAGGTCACACACGGTGCAGGAAATGGTGGAGTGGCTCCAGGCGTGATGCTTCCAGTCACGTACCCTGCCATGGCTTTTGACATCCAGGGTTCAGGCATTTTGACAAATTTAAAATAAATGTTTGTTTATTTTTTTTTAAATACTCTGAAACTTTGGAAACCGAATGGATACAATAACACGTGTAAAACAACAACAACAAAGAATAGATTTATAATTGAGAAGAAAAATTCAAAGGGAGTGTTTAGGCAATGTAACTCGCATAATTGAATTCAGGAACTTACAGCAATAGATGGATTATGACAGCATACCCAAGCAAGCAACAAGATAGTCTTTAAGCAAAAAAAAAAAAAAAAAAAAAAAACCAGCAGCAGATCAAACAAGTTAGAGGCAAACAATACGTGCTAAAGGCAGTGACTGTGAGCCTGGCAGGGCCCTGATCTCAAGGCTGCCTGGCAGATCCTGGTTATATGATTGATCAGTCGCCCTAACCCAGTAGCAGCCGCCTTTCTACAGAAAGGTGTGCTGCAACTTTAAAATGCCAGTGCATTCTTTGATTCTGCTCTGAAAATTAGGAAATACATCCTCAGTTAACAATGCAATTCCTTCCATTTAGACTCGGGACATGAAGGGAAGCCTCAGTTTCTGCATCTGTCAACAGTTGGGCTCCTTTTGGCTGCACCTGGGGAAAGTTTCCTTGGCCAGACTTATATGTAAATGGCTGATGGGGGATTTATTTTTCCACATTTTTATTTGTAAAAATACAAGTCTTTTGTGATATATATGTTTTCAGATAAGTTTTAAACCTTAAAGAAGCACATACATGAAAATTGAAAGCTCTGCGCACACCAACTCCTACTTCGAAGCCCCAGAGGTAACCACCACCTAGAACTGGCACATCCTTCCAGATTTTACGTGTACAAAATACACACTTTTGCCTTTTAAAAAAAGTTACATACACAGGTCTACTTTTGACTCACTGTGTTATCATCATCTTCAACTTCAGTATAAATAGAGCTACTTCTTTTAATAGTTGTTAATATTCCATTTTATGGAGTATCATAATTTATTTAATTAATGACCCACTGATGGGCACTAAAAGTTCCTTTTGATTTTCCCTCTTACAATAACAGCACAGTGAACATCCTTGGGGATAGCTTTGTTCACTTACATGATAATTTCTGCGAGACAGATTCTGAGAAACGTATTGCTGGTTCTGTGAGACACATTCTTGGAAGTGCAATTGTGGGTTAAAAGGTAAGGACAACTTAACATGTGGTATTATGCTGCTGAAATTCACTTTCAGAAGTTAGTATTTGTTTGCACTTGATTTCTCTAAAACTCTTGCCAACAATGCATAGTATCATTCTTCATCATTGCCAGTTAGATAAGTAAAAATACTCATTTTAAGTTTCATTTCCTTCATGATTTATGAAGTTACTCATGTTTCTGTATGTTTCAAAATCATTTCCACTTGATTTTTTTCAAAATCAATTATTCATGTCCTTTGCCTGTTTTACTATTGATGTTGATCTTTTTCCTGCAAATGTGCAAGAGCTTTTACCATAGTAAGAATGTTAATCGTAAGGCTGAGCGCAGTGGCTCACTGCTGCAATCCCAGAACTCTGGGAAGCAGAGGCAGGTGGATTGCTTGAGCTTAGGAGTTTGAGACCAGCTTGAGCAAAAGTGAGACTCTATGTCTAAAAAAAAAATAGCTGGGAGTTGTGACAGGCTTCTGTAGGCCCAGCTACTTGGGAAGCCGAGGCAAGAGAATTGCTTCATCCCAAAAGTTTGAGCTTGCTGTGAGCTATGACACCATAGCACTCGACCCAGGGCAACAAAGTGAGACTCTGTCTCAAAAAAGAAAAGAAAAGAAAAGAATGTTAACCCTTTGTCAAGAATAAAAATGATAATATGTTCCCCAACTTTTTTTAATCTTTCAACTTTAAGGTCTCCTTTACCGAACAAAAGCTGCTTGGTTTCTACTTAATTAAATATATTGTACTTCCTTTTATAACTTCTGGATTTTATATTATGTCCTAGCCTAACATTATGGACCTGCTCTCCCATATTTTGGTTTAGTAATTTGATGTGTGATTTCAACACTTAAATCTTTAATCACATGGCATTATTTCTGGGCTTGCAATGGCATGAGGCTCTGTCTAGCCAGTGATCCTTACAGGATGTTTTTTCCCACTGTTAGCAGATATTTAGCAACTGTTTTCTTAACCTTCATGTAATCTGGTCTGTATTTGGGGAGATTGGAAAGCTAAAGAAACATTTCCCAGAGTCCCCTGGAGCCGAGATTCTGGAAGCTTATGTTCTATCATTTTGATGCACTCATGACTCTAGGAAACAGAAGTGAGCCATCTTCCCATGGCTCCTGAGTGCTGCCATTAGCAAGGGAGCTCAGACAGTGGGTGGGTTTCTGGTAGCAGCATTCCCGCATCCATCACTGGCTTCTTGGGAATCAAGATGCAACGGTGATAGAGACAGCTCCTTCAGGGGACTTCCAAATCCTAGAACCCAGCTTTGGACTCCCACTCTCCAGCTTCCTGAGTCATGACAGGCAGTTGCAGAGGCAGTGGCTGCTGGTTTCTGGCTCAGCGGCAGTGGTTCCCCATTGAATTGACTGTCTAGGCTGAGGCACTCCAGGGGCCCAGCCTGGAAGAGGGTCCCATAGCCCTTCTGAAGGTGTTGTAAACATCTCATTCCCTATATTAAATCATTTGCTGTTCAGAATACCCAGAACAACTTCTGTTCCCTGCCTTAAATCCCAACTGATGTGCTCTTTGGTTTAAATAATCGTATTTATCACCTATATTTTCCATTTATATGTGAATCTACTGCTAGAATTTCCATTCTATTTCATCAATTTGTCCACCTTTCACATTGTTTAATTTGTCCTAATATTTGGCCTTTTTTTTTTTTTTTTTGTAGAGACAGAGTCTCACTTTATGACCCTTGGTAGAGTGCCATGGCATCACACAGCTCACAGCAACCTCCAACTCCTGGGCTTAGGCGATTCTCTTGCCTCAGCCTCCCGAGTAGCTGGGACTACAGGTGCCCTCCACGACACCTGGCTATTTTGTTGTTTGAACCCGCCACCTTCCATATATGGGGCCGGTGCCCTACTCGATGAGCCACAGGCGCTGCCCAATTTGTCCTAACATTTGATAGAATAAATTGAATACATCTCATGTATTCTTCTCTTTCTAAGTCAGTTTGATTATTCTGGAATAGTTTGTTTTCCAATTAAAACCGAGAATCAACTTTTAGGTTTGTGAGAATATCCATTTGAATTTTGATTAAAAGGGATTATACCACATAGTCGTTGGTTAATTTAGTGATAACTGTGATCCTTACAAAATTGACTCATTTGGAAATGTGTTCAGTCTCTTTACTTACATGTCTTCTTCTTTTTTTCTTTTTCTTTTCTTTCTTTCTTTTTTTTTTGAGACAAAGTCTCCAGCTGTCACCCTGGATAGAGTGCTGTGGCGTCACAGCTCACAGCAACCTCAAACTCTTGAGCTTAAACCATTCTCTTGCCTCAGCCTCCCAAGTAGCTGAGACTACAGGACTATAGGCCCACCACAATGCCCAGCTGTCCTTCTTGGTTGTAGTCGTCATTGTTGTTTGACAGACACAGGCTGGATTCAAACCCGCCAGCTCTGGTGTTCATGGCTGACACCCTAGCCACTGAGCTACAGGCACTGAGCCCTTACAAATCTTCTTTTATGTCATCGTTCAATGCTTAGTACTTTTCTTTATGTAGATCAGCTTGTACTTTTTGTGAGATATAATATTGATTATTTAGTAGTTTTTGTTACTGTGAATAAGACACTTTTCTCAATTATGTTTTAAATATATTTAAATATACCATTTTAAACTATCATAATAAGAACTAACACGTATTGAACACTGCCTAGGAACCAGGCATTTTATATCTGTTATGCTTTACCTGTTATTCAGACACAAACAGAATGCTGTGGGCTTCTACTCTCAGCCCATGGTTGGCTATGAATGCTTATGGGTGGAGGCAGATACCATAAAAATTATGCATGAATCTTTTTTTGTTCATCAGCTTTTGTTAGTGTTTGTGTATTTAATGTGTGACCCAAGACAACTTTTACACAAGCATTCAGAGCCAGCTGCAGGCTGAGGTTGGATACCCCTAACAGGGTTTGTTTTTCTTGTTCAAAAAGCCCAGAAGTAGGGAGCCATTGCTGACATTGACCTTCCCCACATGGCCAAATAGTACTATGGTACAACATCCATTCTTAAGACCATAGGAAAGGAAAACAGGGGCACCTGCAACTTATTGTACCTCTTTGGCCAGACTGGAGGAGGTTAGCTGCTGCAACACCAAGGAAGTCTGTGAAAGTATTTGATACTTGCAAACTACAAAGTAGATAAAGACCATCTGGATAAGCTTAGAATATGTGTTCGGTGAGTCACATTGCAGAAACCAAAATTAGTGACTCACTTGCCCAAACCATCTGAGGGCAGTACAATGGCTGCTCTAGCTTCACAGAGGGGAACTGAGGCATGAGGAGCTTTAGCTGTTTGCCTGTTCTCGAGCAGGAGCAAGTGTAGCACATGCACCTCAGCCATGCTGGGGTGCTCTTTTATTACTGAATTCTCCTGCTGTTTCTCTGTGCTTTAGTTTCTCTACATATTTTAGGCAAATGAATACATGGAATTATATCATTCTTGTAACAGTGATCATTTTGTCCCTCCCCCCCATCTCACTGCATTGGCTAAGACCTTCAAAATGAGGTCAAGTAGCAACAGTTTCTGTTTATTTTCCTATTTCAATGTGATGGGCTCCATTGTTTCACTGTTAAATGATTAGATTTGTGCCAAAAAAGAATACTTTTTAAACAATAGCAAAAATAGATATTTTTCAATAATAATCAAAATATCAGTAGATGTTTTTCAATAATATTTTTCAAAAATAGTATTTTTCAATACTATTTTCCTGTAATAATAATAATAGGAAATCTTCTTTTCTAGTCTGCACTTTAAAACATTTTCTTTTTATCACATCGGAATACCTACATTGCTGACTAGTCTCCAATAAAATTAATTATTCATATCCTACTCAAGGTACTAGCAAAGACCTCTCTAACACTTTCTCATTCTAGTGCTTTATAAACCTCATGTTTCTTTTCAGCTCTGCCTATTCACAGCAGAATTAAGATCTGACGAGAAACTAAACAATTGCACTGGAATACATAGGTTCTTATGTGTCAGAAGCAGTTTTCACAATACCGAGAAAGACGAGAAAAATAGGTAGGAATTTCTCTGTCAGACCGAAAAAGTGTCTCTCTCTCTGCTACTTTTTTTCAGCGAGGGTCATGTTATCAGGAAACCTATTTGTGGGAATATAGCTGAGTTTTGCATCTTTGACAGTTTCTGGAAGAGTAAGAGAAATTGACTGGGCAGGGGTTTCCCAGAAATGGGCGCCTAAGCCAAACTCCCATGCTGTGGCTTTCTCGGGAGGTATAATCTTAGAACTGCAAGCTTGAGGGTAAAGAAGGAGAGCAGAGAGACAGAAAAAGTACGTTTATAAGGACGAGGTGGTGTGCTACCAGGCTGGTTGCCGCATCCCAGGACAGCGCAGCCCATTACTTAGGGGACGCCATGCTGAACGCTGGGTTCTGCCCCACCCTCAGTCACTCACTGCATCAACTCCCTGGCACCTTGGGGTGGTGTACCTGTCCCTTGGCAGCCTTGGGGAAAGCCAGGGCCCAGACTTCTGAGCTTGTGAGAGTGACGACAGGCGCCCGACCATCTGTAGGGTCTGTGGGTCTGTTGTGGTGTAGCGGGACAGCCACGGGAAAGCCACACCCCCAGTGGCTGAGTAGCAGTGGCAAAGTCACCTGAGGCAGAGCCTCTCTGGGTAGCCAGCAGCCTAGGCCTGGGACAGCTGAGGCCAAGGGGACCCAGAGAGGGGGCACCCTGGCAACTTGTACAGCAGCTGTCATTGTGACAGGGGTTAGTTACGTGCTTCTGCATTACAGGAAAGTCATACGAGGCCCAGGTCATTAGGCAGCACACATCCAGCAACAGGACACAGCCCCAGGCAGGAGGAAAGGCTCTCTGAGGAAGCATATGCCCAGGAGGGACACTCCCTGGAGGCCAAACGCACAGCTGGCCTCAGCTCTGCTTAACCTGTTCAAGCCCAACTCCACACCTGACCTTCTCTAACCGGGTTCCCCTCTCCAGAGAACCAGCAGGGAGAGCAGGTCCGATGTGTCCCAGAGCTCGTGCTGTGCTCCTGACACCTTTGGACCCTGTATGGAATGGCATGAGGATGAAATGCCTCCACAACGTGCAGTGCCCCTAAGGTGGTGTGCATGCAGTGGTGTTTTAACAGTGTCCACAGTGACCATGGAGAGCCCTTGGTGCACACACACAGCCTGAGGACAGTCCTTTTGTGCTTTCTCAGATGAGAAAACTGAGGTTTAGAAATTTCATGTGACTTGCCCAGGTGCCATGGATTTTTTTTTTTTTTTTTTGAGATAGAGTCCCACTCTGTTGCCCTGGTCTTGGGTCGAGGGCTGTGGCATCATAGTTCACAGAAATCTTCAAACTCTTTGGCTTGAGCAAACCCCTTGCCTCAGCCTCCCGAGTAGCTGGGACTATAGATTTTGCCACTACACCGGGCAAGTTTATCTATTTTTAGTAACAGATGGAGTCTCACTCTTACTCAGTCTGCTCTTGAACCCCTGAATTCAGGCAATCTGCCCACCTCGGCCTCTCCGAGTGCTAGGATTATGGGAGTGAGCCACAGCGCCCAGCACCTACGCTAATTCTTAATGTGTAAAATTTGGTATAAAAACCATTCAAAACAATGCTTCAATTTTGTGGAACATGTTCCCTGGAACTAACTATATTCCCACCTGCCTGAATAAAGCACAGCCTCACTGACTGGGCCACTCCAGGTGCTCTAGACCTGGGCTTGTTCCTCCTTCCCAGCGTGCTCGTCCCCCTGCCCCAGGCTCCCACTTCACCCACCCTGGGCTCCCACTAAGCCCTTTGCTGGCCCTCTTGCTCCCCAGGCTTCTGTGATCACCGACCTCCCTGGCTTTGCTAAGCAGGTCCTTCTATTTGGTACCCTCTCTACTAGCGGCAACCCCTGTCTGTGCCACTTCTTTAAAAACTTTAGTTAAGGCTCAGCGTCTGTGGCTCAGCAGGCTAAGGCGCCAGCCACATACACCTGAGCTGGCGGGTTCGAATCCAGCCCAGGCCCGCCAAACAACAATGACGACTGCAACCAAAATATGGCCAGGCGTTGTGGCGGGCGCCTGTAGTCCCAGCTACTTGGGAGGCGGAGGCATGAGACTCGCTTGAGCCCAGGATTGGAGGTTGCTGTGAGCTGTGATGGTACAGCACTCTATCCAGGGTGACAGCTTGAGGCTCTGTCTCAAAAAAAAAAACAAAACTTTACTTAAATTCTACCTCTTTCAGGAAGTTCTTCTACCCCCCTTCCATGGGATGTGGGTTAGCTCTTCTCAGACCCCCTCTTGGCACATGTTCTGGTCTTTCGAGGGGCAGTTATTACTTTGTGATGGTGATGCGCATTATGCTTTAACCCGCCAGTTCTACCCTCCCATTAACCTCTAAGGCCTGGCTCACTTCCTGGCCCCTGGTAAGTGGTCTGTAAATGTGTAAGAAGTGAATGGATGAGCTCATTGTCTAGAGAGACACTGGACCTCGCTCGGCTTTTCTAGGGATGCCTCGGAACCCAGCACGGGCTCCATAAATAGAAGAGTTGATTCCTTTCCACCTCCAGCGTTCTTGCTTATAGATTTAGGCACTTACTTGTTCAACCAAATTGAATGAGAGCTGGGTGGTATAACAGAATTTCTCATCCACATCAAATTAATATGTATACGCACACACATTCATGTGCATATGTACACACACACGTCTTTGGTTGACAATACAGTTTCCTCAAATGCAGGATTGATTTTTTTTTTTTTTTTTTTTTTTTTTAGAGACAGAGTCTCACTTTGTCACCCTTAGTAGAGTGCCGTGACTTCACAGCTCACAACAACCTCCATCTCTTGGGATTAGGCGATTCTCTTGTCCCAGCCTCCTGAGTAACTTGGACTACAGGCA
>CAUYON010174014.1:0-13362 GCA_963573935.1 Arctocebus calabarensis | reverse complement strand
GAGTGCCAAGTCCAAAAGAAACCCAAACAGCTCACAGTAAGGCCTTTCCAGTTTGTAATCTCACTGGTGCTGTAGTCACAGCTGCCGGCAGGATTAGACTGAACGAACACTTGCAACCACTTGCCAGATCTCCACCGCTTTTGCCTTCCTCAGGGGGTCCAGAAGTCTCTCGCGGTCTCCCTGTGTCCCCAAAGGGATGTTTCTGGGCAAATCTCGTCAGCCAGAGATGCCTGAAGTCTTCTCTCCCCAGTCTCACCAAGCCCAGTTGCAAGGAAGCTGCTACTCGGTCACCATCTTGGCTCCTCCCTGAAAAAGATGTTTTTTAACCTTAAATATATTCTACTCCTTTTTTACTTAAATGTCTGATATTCCATTTCTATGAACTAAAGGTTTCCATTACACAGTTAGAAATCTACCTCAAAATGGGAGTGACACACTCACACTGAAGTCTTAATAAGTAACAACTCGAAAGCCTACTTGGAGAATAAGAAAAATAGGGGAGATGGGTGCAGGCTCTCCCATGAAAGCATCCGAGAAGAGGATGGGGTGAGTAAGACACTGTTCCAAAGACACAGATAAGGGAGTTTAAAGGTCAACGGGTGTAGTCTAGGGAAACTTTGCTTATAGTTTTGCTGTGAGGCTGGTCCTGAGAGTACCCATTGTATATTTTTAATTATGTACCCCCCCATCCCAAACTTTAATTTTTGACTGATGAAATAAATGCAGCTAAACTTATTTTATATCATTGAAATAACAATAATTATACTATGTGAATTTATAGATACATCAGCTATCAGTTAAATAGGTGTTTATCAACTAAAAAGGATTTTCCAATTATGGCTGTTATAACTGCATTCACACATTCCCATTAATGTACAACAAACCAAATTGAGTTTGTTTAAAAAAAATAGTATTATAAGCCTTTCCTTCCTAACAGACTATTTAGATGCTGGTTTTAATTCTGAGAGTTGCCTCTGCTACCAAATAATGAATGTGAAAGGAAGTAGTAACATAGATTTATGATGTGATTTCATGGCATTATGGAGAATACCCATAACTGTGGGACCTTGTAGAAAGTGAAACCTGATATTTAACCTAAGCAGTCTGGACTGTATCCTCTGTGGGGAGACATATATTTCCTTGTAGCTTAAGGCCATCTTAGAAGAATAGGCAATACCATGACATAAAAGTTGTAACATTTTGTGAGCATGTGTGGAGAACTTATCTTTTCCAGTTATTGTTGGCATCATTTTTCACAGTTGAAAAGCTCTGTCCTCAATTAGGCAATACTCCATTTCTAGCTATAAAAATGAGAGATGTTATTTTTTAGTTCAGAAATGTTTGAATTAAAAAGAAAGATACAAATAACTTGCTGTCAAATTTTGGTTTTCACATACAAAATGTGCATTTTACAACTTCACCCAAATAGATATTATCTTTCCCAAGAGCTCATTGTTCAGAAATGCATAAATAAGAGTTATTGATACCATAAAATTAATTGATACTTTTTCCAAAATTAAAGGTAAAAAAACCTTTAACATATCCAAATAGTCTTCTTATGGTCTCTGCTTTCAACCACAAAGCCAATCACTGTGACTTGTGGAAATAACAAAGTTCATGTCAGATGTATCTTCAATAAAATGCTTTTTTTCAAGGTCATTCTTTCCACTGTTCTGTTTTATCACTATATAAACAGATTCCAGCAGCATCATTCTGATTGGTCTCCCTGCTTGGAGTAGCCCCTATCAACTCCGCATATTCTGCACAGATAACGTGAGATCTATCTTTTAAAAATTTTAAGTGTACAATAAAGTCTAATTAACTATAAGAACAATGTTGTCTCCTACTCTGGAGAGATGTCTTGAGAAGGGTGCTCAAAAGACCACCAGTCTAACCTTAACCTTCAAGAAGAGGTTGCAAGCTGATGGTGTTTAGAGAAGATTTGCCCAACATGTGTTATACATCTGTGTCCAAAAATTTAAAGATATAACCATGTTGTCAACATTTAAAATTGGGAAAGTGCACATAGTATGAACATATACAAAAATAAAGACAGCTTTCTATAATCTCTTTACCAATGGAAGGAATACTTCCTTCATGCTGGGCCCAATTTCCAGTAAATATTCAGTCAGACTCTTTCTCACCCTTTGCTTTTTAATTGTTTATATGGCCTGCCTGATTTCTGCAGAGGACTGTGTTTTCCACCCCCAACATGCATAAGTATGACAAGACTTATAGCTCACTCCATACTCACACAACATTTAATCCTGTATTTACTTAATGCCACTAGCCACTTAGAATGATTCCCTTTCTGCCTGATGTTGGTCTGACCCTGCAAGTCCCACTTTCACCCCAAAACTTCTCTGAACATCCATAGCTCATTCAGATTTTCTTTTTGTTTGAATTCAGGTAGCACTGCACAAATTCTCACTTAATCAGGCTCTATCTTGTGAAGGGCCAAGGACAACATCCCTGTTGGAACTTTGATCAGTGTCATCACTTCTTAATTCACAAGAGACAGGGTTAGCCAGCAAGCATTGATAAAAGTGTTTTATTGATTTTGGATCTGCTTTCTTTTTCCTCTTCCTTCCAGGGAATCTTCTCTCCACTTTCCATCATCCTTTCCTAACAATCTGAAGGGGGAACTGGCCAAATGGGAAAACAATAGATCTCTCCTTCAATTTCAGAGGAGGCTGTTGTTGGAAGCCTGCAGTTTCCTTAAGGACAAGAATTGTATCTTCTCACTTGGACACCAAACACATGGCCAGGAACACACTGCCTCAGTCATCAATAACAGTATCTGAGTGAATGAATTAAGGACTGAAGATGAGCAAGAAGTGGGGCAGCTGTGATTCAGTGGAAACTGGTGTCTGATAAAAAATAATTACTCTACTATTTATCATTTTCTCAAGAATTATGTAAATATTCTAATGGGAGTTAGTTCTCTTTTCTGGTAGCATGCAGACAGTGATTTCTAGCTGCAACATCTAGTGAACAGCTTAGAATTTATCCCACTACACACATAGGTAGAGGAAAGAGAATGGGTGTCAAGTTATGAGATGTTGGTAGAACTCACAGAAATGAGTTCAATGGAAACTCATGAAATCACACACAAAGAGAAGAGCTATTAGAGAATATTTATCTTCTTCCAATCCTTCATGGAAGCACATGAATCTGATCGTCCCTCACAACAAGCAACTGCCCCAGGACGAGGTCTGTAATTAGCAGCTGACTCAGTACACCATCTCCTTTTCTAGTGCTCTTTCCTCAGCATTCCCATCTGCTAATAATGTTAATATTACCTATTAAGTCATCATTTTTTCAAAACCAGTTAATGACTTGGAAGACATTTTTCCAGTTTCATTATAGAACAAGTCCTTGCACCAACTCTTGGCTTAAGGAATACGCTTCTTTATCTTTCTAGTGGGTATATTCTCCCAGGCTCAGCTACCATGAGGAGGAAGTCCTGGCACTGAGAAACAGACGGCAGCTCCTATGGCCCCTGAAGTATGCAACTGAAGGCTGCCTAAATGGTGCTGGAGGGGGACTGGGCCAGTTGAAAACATCAGTATCCAATCACTTCTCTGACATCTGTTCCTAAATTTCTTTCTTCACACTCTGTAAAAAAGTATCTCTGGTTTTTGTGCATTCGTCTTAACATCAGGGAGATCCATCCTGGAGGAGGATGTGTAAGAATTGGGGGGAGGGGCATAGAAGTAAAAAAGAAAATGCATGGAGCACTGTAAATCTATTAAAAAACATTCTAAATGTCACACTATCTATCATCCTATAATGGACCTCTTGTTGTGCCCTTTGCTGTCTCCTTCTTGCTCTGGCTCCAGGATAGCCAACTACAACAGTTGAATAACAAGTATCTGTATACATTTTTCTACCAACATCACTGAACAAAACGTTTTGATACTAATTTCCAATTTAAATTTTAGAACAAAGGAAGAGAGGGTCTTTGGCAAAAATGTGAATTAAGACAACATTGTTATTGGCACAGATAGCCTCTCAGATGGCTATCCTTTTCATTTTGTTACTTTTTCGTCCTTGAGCTCTTCTTCTCCTCATCTTCCTATGACAGCCACAGTTCATGGACCCTCTCCTTTCTGTCCACTATAAGACCTGCTCTTAGAATAGAAGAAAAAATATCCAATGTACTCAGCCCTACTATGAAGCTAAATTAAAGGTTTCATATGAAGGCTAGAACCCAACTAGAGCACAGAAATATAGGAAGGGAGGGGAGGGGGGATTTTGGGATGAAGGGAGGGTAATTGGTGGGGCCACACCTATGGTGCATCTTAGAAGGGTGTGGGTGAAACTTACAAATGCAGAATACAAATGTCTTCATACAATAACTAAGAAAATGCCATGAAGGGTATGATAAATAGTTTGATGAAAACATTTCAGATTGTATATGAAGCCAGTACATTGTACCCCTTGATTGCACTAATGTACACAGCTATCATTTAATAAAAAAAAAGAAAAGAAAACTATTTGCTGGGGGCTGTATGCTTGTGTCCACCTAAAATTCATATGTTGAAATCCTAACCCTCATTTTGATGGTTTTATGAGGTAGCGCTTTCCTTGGTAATTAGGTTATGAGGCCGGAGCACTCATGATAGGATTAGTGCCCTTATATAAAGAGACAATAAGAGTTTGCATCTCCCTCTTTGCTCTCTGCTGTGTAAGTATACAATGAGAAGACTGCTGTCTGAGAACCAGGAAAAGTGCCCTCATAGACACCACGTCTGCCTATGCCTTGATCTTGTAATTTCCAGGTTGCAGAACTGTAAGAAATAAATGTTTATTGTTTGAGCTGCCTGCTCTATCCTATGCTTTTATAGAAGCCCAAACTGACTATGAATGATACTGTTTCTTATCTTCATGTTAATACATGAAGGAATTTTGTGATTTTTTCAAGAAGATGGCAGAAGATTTTACATAAAATTATTCACCCACCTATTTTGTAGTCTCATTAATTTAAGACTAGTTATGTACATGCCTCTGATGCACATGATTTTTCTACCCAATGTGAATTCTGCCTTTCAGAAAGAAATGAGCTTACATATCTATACATTCAAGAAATGAATTGAGAATCATTTATACACCAGGCTTTCTGTTAACCACTGAGTGTGTACAGATGAATATACTTAGAGAACATATAGTATAGTACACAAGACAATTTCAATATCATGTGATATTTGTTACTAGGTGAGGTGAGTTTTGGGGGCATAAGTGGTAATGAATATAGTGCCTGGTTCAAGTTCTCCATTCAGAAAAGTATTAAGGGAAATTGGTCACTCGTTCACTCTGCCACCATCAATATCACCAGAAATTCAGTTCATACACATTAAGTTACTTTATAGACCATATTGAATAAACACTTGTATAACTCAGCAGGTGACTAATAGCTTTTTGCTTACTTTGGGATAAGCCCTGTGTGATTCTCCGATATCTCTTAATTGTTTGATTTTTTAACAAAAGGTTCCAGCCTCTTAAGACTTCAAAATGATATAAAGTCATAGTAAGAATTAGTTTTTCATGTTCTAAGTCATCAGGGGTTCATTTCCCCCTTGTTCCTGGGAAGGGTGGTAAGATAGGTTTGTTTCAAGGTAGCCATTAACAAAGGAGATGGTTCCTGATTTAATGGGGCCTTCATTCTAAAGCAGGCCACTATCTCCCTTAGTCTCTGTTTAAGTTATTCCAAATTGGGCCACAGTGATTTTTAGCTTAGTGAGTGATTAATAAGGGTTTGTGGAATGAAAATGAATGAGGCTGAATGTGGCTCAGTTTCCAAAGCTGGTCATCTGATTCTGCCACATCCCTAGAACTAAAGCTGTGTACTACATTGTGTGACACTCTGTTTAGTTTCAGTTTTGAAGGACACGAGTGCTGTGTTTTCGCCAATAACTCACTCAGTGTTGAGTTGCAGAAGCTGCTAAAGTAGGTATTATCTTGAAATGATATATCTCTGTATTCCATGAAGGACAGTCCTAACCATTAGGTCACTCACTGTGAAGATGAACCTTCCATTTAAATAACCAGCCATTGGAGAAAAGCAGAAGGTCTTGTCTCTTGAACGAAATACAGACTCTTGTCCTTGTGGTTTAGTCCTTTATACAGTTTACACACAGTTTACAAGATTAGGAAGCCAACTCAAATCCTTTTAAACCTACTTAGCTCTTTAGCAATCATAGTTGGTGAGTGCCTTGTTAATCCCTTTTTTTGTAGCAGTTAGTTCCAACAACCATATCTTTTAGCTTTTTGAAGAAATGATTCAAACATACTTCTGCTTACACTTTAAAAAAATGAACTGTTAAAGGCATATTACCTTGTCATTGTAAACCATTACAAGATATGGAGACAATTAGTGGTACTTAAATTCAGTTATTATTGACAAAAAAAATAGATGTAATTTTATCTACTGTATTGAGAAAATAGCAGCTGCAATGGCCTGGAAGGGTTTGCAGCCCTCTACCTTGAAAAATCAACTAAATTGTCAATCCCCCTCTGTTCTAAAGCCAGGCAATGAGGTATCTTACCAAACAAAGATCTGATTGTTACTACTGCATTTTAGTAGAGAAGATTGTTCTTGTCCATGGTACTTAGAAAGGAAACTGTAGATTCTTCTCTGAAGCAAGTAAAATTCTTATTAAAAGCAAAAACTTTGGAGACAGAATGACTGGGGCTTGAATCCTGCCTCTATGTTTTGGATAACTGTAATCTCTCTGAATCTCAGTTCCTCACCCCAATGTGAAGATAAAAATAACTTATAAATAAATCGATCATTAAGGAGCTAATGTCTTCTCCCTTATTCCTGCTTTGGTCAAGGGTCAACTCACACAACACAGATTTTCAAACGTATTCTCTTTTGCTTTTCCTTAACAGGGGATGGAGAGCTAAGTTTTCATACTTTCTTGTTATAGTCTAGCCAGCAGTGACAATGTTACACAGTTCTTCCCAGTGATACACAAGTTTAAGTATGATGATGGGAAGGACTTCTATTAAGGAGAAAGCGTATGACCCATTTTCTGCTTGAAAAGCAGGTGTGATGACTGAAGTTGCAATAGGTCTGCTGCCACCAGGAAGAAGAAAAGTTGGTGGGAAAGGATGGTAAGGCAAGAGGATAGAAATTACCATCCTTTTCCACCACATCATTGGTTGACATTTGAAGGTACTGAGCAGGAAAAAAGGAATAACTTTCATTTGGGAAAAAAATGTATTAGCATATTAGCCTTTATGAGAAATGAGTTGCCTTCCATTTAATGTAACATTAGACTCATTCTTTATAAACTAATATGGTTTTGCTATCTGAAGAATGTGCCTCTTCACTGCCTTAAGTGACTTACATTTCAGAATGATCTAGTGTTAGAAATATTAAATATTTGACAGAGTCAGTAGGCAGGCCCTTAGCTTTCTGACTCGGATGCCTCTGATGCTAATTGCTGCACTCAAACACTGCCCCAATGCCAGGTACTCAGCAGAAGCTTAAAGAAAATGAAAGTTGCTGATTGATGAATTGAATGGGCTCTGTCTACTTATACATTAAAAAGTCTCCTCTTTCAACATGATCTCATCTTGACACTGAAATCAAAGGTTTCCATTAGCTGACTTCTTTCTCTATAGAAGTGAGAACTGAGCTGTGATTCAGCTGAAATAAATTTTGTGTGGCATTAGCCTTGAAGGCACTGATGAAAGTCCCTTGGCTGGGCCTCATGGGGTGCACACTTGTGGCTGTAGAGGCGTGACACTGCAGAAGCACTCAGAGAAAACTGCCAAGTGCGCATACAGCAGGGATGAGCCTAGGCCTCAGATGGCCTAGCTTGGTTTCATATTTGCAGCCCTTTTAAGGGATCATAGCAGAGACAGCACATTCCATGTTAATCTACTTATGAGAACAGAAAAGATGCTGTTTGATATTAGCCAATAGGCTCCAGTGACTCAAAAGTGGGTCATAGACATTGCCTTTTGCCCAGATTGATGGCCAAAAACATACTGGGCATTGTGTCCAAAACTGAATTAAACTAGTCCAGCTTACAACCTGAATTAAATGGCTTAGTAAACCACTGTGTTCACTGGAAACAGAATCCAGAGCTTGTTTTAGACATAAAATGTGTGGAGCAGCTATTCATTTTCCCTTTAATGCTCTGGTGCTTATTTCTGATAACAGAGTGAACAAAGTCCAAATGAGGCATTCATTTCTAAATCAAGATAAGAGCGTATGTTCCTGATTAAAATTTTCAAATAGTATTGAAAGGAGATAACAAAAAAATAGAATTCCACTGATCACCTAGTCTAACTCCCTAGAGGATATGACTGTTCACATTTTCTGGAGTATTTATGTTGAAATCTATGAATGGCAAGCATATTATTATTAGTCAAATTGCATCCCTGGAGAAGATATGTTGAAATACTAACCCGTAGTAACTTGGAACATAACTTTAGAACAAACCCATAGTAACTTAGAACATATCCCTGGAAAAGATATGTTGAAACCCGTAGTAACTTAGAACATAACCTTCTTTGGAAGAAGACCCTATTGTAAAGACCCTATTACAGAGATAATCAACTTAAAATGAACCCATTAGGGTGACCTCTAATTCAATATGACTAGTGTCTTTTATAAAAAGGGGAAATTTGGACATGGACAAATGTGCCAATGAGAATGCCATATAAACATGAAGGCAAAAATTGAGGTGATGTTTCTATAAGCCAAAGAATGTCAAAGATTGCCAGCAAACCACCAGAACCCAGAAAAGAGAGGCATGAGACAGTTTCTCCTCCACATCCCTCTGAAGAAACCAACATAACAGACACTTCGATTTTGTATTTCTTGCCTCAAGGACTGTGAGACAATAAATTTCTGTTGTTTAAGTCACCCAGGTGACAGTGTTGTTACAGAAGCCCTAGCAAATGAATACAAATATCAATATTGGTGTTGATGTACAGATACAGGCATATACATAATATTGTCTTATTTGCCGTTTCATTTCTTTATGAATCACAAATCATTCTGGTCCCTCCTTACATCTGTCTGGTTTTAGTTACTTTGTGTATGATTTTTTTTCCACTGTACTGACAGTTAATATGCCAATAATTGTTATCCTTATATAACTTTTCATGCTTATAAGCATATGTATCTCTGGCTTTGAATATATGGTCACTGTTTCACAGTTTTTTATAAACTGCTGGATGCCCAGTAGGTGCTTGGAATTGGGTGACGTTTATGAGGACATAGGGATGAGTATAATAAAGAGAAAATGTGTATCTGTAAAATCAGGAGCTAAGCCCTGAGGGGGAGATACAGGGGCTGAAGTTTCTGTAGCGGCACATACCTCCAGGAGACAGCGGCTTCCCTGCACCCATGGTGTCTCTCCCTACACACACGGCACGTGTCTGGCGACCACAGCAGCTGTTGGGCTGGGCCCCTGCCTCGCTCTGTGGCCACATGGCCGTGGTAATCAGGCATGTGGCAGCACAGTGGGATGCCTTGGTAGTGACTTCACCAAAAGGGCTACATGGCTTTCACCTTGAGACACTGACAGCTGCTGTGGCTTTGAAAAAGTGCAGCCACCAGTAGGACTCGTCAGAGCTTCTCTCTGGAAAACTCCGGCTAAGTATTGGATTGAGAAAGGCCCGAGGCGAGCAGGAACATGAAAGAGGCAAGAAAAAGCTTCTTATGGTGAAAAAATGAGGGCTTGGGTGAGGGAGGTTAATTTTATTCGAATAGTAATATGACTGGGTTTGAGGTAAGTGTGTATGCATCATGGCGTTTAATCCTTAGAGTATCCGCTGAAGCACATCTTATTTCCTACATTTTATGGGTGAAGGAATTGAAGTGAAATGAATTAAGTGACTTTCCCAAGATCAAATGGCTGGCAGGTGGGTTGACCCCAACTTGGCCCATGAGCAGCATTTTTGCCACTAGCTGTAGCTTTTCTTCTCAAGACAGAAGCACAAATGTACTGGTACAACAGATGTGAGTGGCCAGTTTAACCAGCATAAGAAATATCTACGCCTCCAGGTCATCTGATAACCACAAGGAAGATGTACCTAGGGAAGAAAATTCTCTTCTTGCTGTGTTTGTAACAGGCTTTATTGGGGCAAAGGATGAACTAAGACGTGACATGGGATTGGTGCAATAAGCTAGGAGCCATTCCTCTATCCCTAACCTGCTTTGTAAATGCTCAAATCAAGTGTGGCTCAGACTATCAAGATGAGTACAGGATCATTGTCCACCTGTTAGGCACCTAATTCCAGGGAGTCTAGTTACTAGCCTCAACCAGAGGCTGTCTCAAAGTTACTCTGGGAGCTGCTGGTAGCAGGGAAATCATACTAGCCATAGCCGAAGAATCTAGAGACTTGGACTTGGGAAAGTCCTGTAGGCAGTGACTCTTGAAGTGCCTGCCTCCCCCTTTTCCCTTTTCAGAGAAGTTACTGCACTTCCATCCTTACCTTAGTGTTTACTGACTCCAACGCCCATGAGGATCAGGCAGGTAAGTAAGCAAGTGAAGGTCATTGACGGTAGGACAAAGTGGAGATGCTGGTGGACTGGAGGGTTCAGGTGCCTTTTAAGGAATCAGTCAGTACTCAGTATTTACTGACTGTGGATAGGATTTTCTGGCTTTCCAATTTTCCAAGGGAAACTGGACATCTAAATTTTTTTTTTTACATAAAATTTCTCCCCATTAGAGGGTGGAGCAAGATGGCGGCTGAGTAAAAGCTTCTTTGCAACTGGGCACGGTGACACTGGGGAAAGAAGACTTCAGGCATCTCTGGCTGCTGGGATCTGCACAGAAACATCCCTTTGGGGATGCAGGGAGACAGCGTGAGACTTACGGACCCTCTGAGGAAGGCAAAAGCAGTGGAGATCTGGCAAGTGGTTGTGTGGTGTTTGTTCGGCCTAATCCTGCCGGCAGCTGTGGGTGCAGCAGCAGTGAGACTGCAAGTTGGAAAGGCCTTACCTGTGAGCTGTTTGGGTTTCTTTTGGACTTGGCACTTGGTTGAACTGCCTTGGGAGAACTGGGGCAAGAGTGTGGAGGTCTTTGAGTGTTGTCTGGGTCCCCAGACTGGGCCACCAAGCCAGTTGGAGCTACCAGTGTTTGGTTGTGGGCTGTGTGGAGCCATCGTAGGAGAACTGCCCTGGCAAGTTCCACCCTCTGGGTCGCAGAACAAGCATCGGGTGGGAGCGAGTAATCTAGTGACTGAGCAGCCTAAAGGTGAGGACTGAGATGCCTTGTAGTCTTAGACCTTAGGGGCATAGGGTGAGACAGGTTTTGGCACACTGGGTAAGTGGATAGCCACTTAAAAAGTGATCCCAGCCATAAGCACCTTCTTGGGAAAGCTTCTGCTTAGCCCAAGTTAGCAATTTAAAGTGCCTTCTAAGCAGGCTGTAGAGGAGTTCAGCTCTACATTCTGTGGGGTTTGAGAAATGATTAGAGGTCTCTGTTCTCCATTTTGTATAGCTGTATCAACATTGTGACTAACATATCATACCCCAGAAGTTCACCTCTTGTTCAGACAATATCAGTAAGATATATATACTGCTTTGTTTTTGTTTTTTATTTGTTTGTTTGTTTTTGTTATGGTTTTGTTTTAAATTTCAGCATTTTCCTTAAAGATTTTTCCTTTTTTTCTTTTATTTCTTCATTTTTCTTGTTTAAATATAATTTTCCATTGTTGCCTTTTTCAACAATTAGAACTTCAATTTTGCTAGTGTTTCTACCCATATTAATTGTCTCCCCCCCCCCAATTTTATCCTGTAAAGTTTTCAGTTTGCTTGTTTTGGTTTGATTTATTGCATTTTTGTCTTTCCTCTCTACATGGTGGAGATGGGGTACTGTGTTCACACAGGCTGGCAAAGAGCTGCTGACCTAACCACCCAACCTGGCACCCCCAGGGGTTGGGGGTTCTTAAGGTTGGGTCAAAGTACCCTACTGTACACCTATATTGCTCCCATCCCCCTCTTTCTGTGCCTCTCTTCTTTTGGTTGAAAATTGCTTCTACCCACCCACTCTCTTTTCTCCTTTTTCTTCTCTTTTTCTTTTCTCTTTTTTCTTTCTTTCTTTCTTTTTTCCCTTCTTCCTCTTAAATCTTCTCATCCTTCTGGTCCTATACCAAAAGGACTCAGTGAAACCCTAGTCCAGAGGCATGGTAACTTAAAGATTGGGAAGAAGTGAAAGGAAAATTAGGACAAGGAAACAGATAAAAGAAATCACTCATGAGGAGGAATTAGCAGAAAACTTCTGGCATCATGAAAAACCAGTCCAGAGCAACCCCCTCAAGGGGCTGTGAGGTAGATACTGCAAAGGATTCCACCTATAAGGAAATGTTAGAAATGACAGAAAGGGAATTTAGAATACAGATGATGAAAACAATCAAAGAAATGAAGGAAACAATGAAGGAAAATGCTGATAAAGTGGAAAAAGAAATCCCAAAACAGAATCAATTAAGAGATGAACACTATGAAGAATATAAAAAGGATATGGCAGAGATGAGGGAAGCAGAAGCAGTCATTTAGGGAACTTAAAGATGCAGTAGAAAGTATCAACAACAGATTAGACCATGAAGAAGAAAGAATCTCAGAGGTAGAGGACAAAGCTCTTGAGATAATTCAGATAGTTAAAGAGGCAGAAAAGAAGAGAGAGAAAGCAGAAGGTTCACTGACAGAATTATGGGACTCTATGAAGTGTTCAAACATATGAGTTATAGGTATCCCAGAAGAGGAAGAAGAATGTCCCAGGGGAATGAAAGCCAGTCTAGAGAATATTATAAATGAAAATTTCCCAAATATCACCAAAGATTCTGACACTCTCCTTTCAGAGGGATATTGGACCCCAGGTCACCTCAACTGTAACCAACCTTCCCCAACACACATAGTGATGAACCTGTCCAAAATCAAGACAAAAGAACAGATTCTTCAAGCTGCCAGGAGTAAGCTCCAGTTGACCTACAGAGGCAAATCTATCAGGATGACTGCAGACTTCTCCAATGAAACTTTCCAAGCAAGAAGACAATGGTCACCTATACCTTTAACCTACTTAAACAGGACAATCTCCAGCCCAGAATTTTATATCCTGCCAAGCTAAGTTTTAAAATTGACAGAGAAATCAAATCATTTACTGATATACAAACATTGAGGAAATTCGCCACAACAAGACCAGCTCTACAGGAAATACTCCGACCTGTTCTACACACTGACCATCACAATGGATGAATAGCAAAATAAGAACTCAGAAATTAAAGGTCAGAGCCTAACTTCCACACTGATGCAAAAGATAAAACTAAGCAATGGACTCTCACAAAATAAGATGAATAGAACACTACCACACTTATCAATTATCTCAATAAATGTTA
>CAUYON010174010.1:0-20135 GCA_963573935.1 Arctocebus calabarensis | reverse complement strand
TTGAATCCTGCCCGGGTCCGCCAAACAACAATGACAAGGCTGCAACCTAAAAATGGCGGGACATTGTGGCGGACGCCTGTGGTCCCAGCTACTTGGGAGGTGGAGGCAAGAGATTCACTTGAGCCCAGGAATTGGAGGTTGCTGTGAGCTGTGATGCCACAGCACTCTATCCAGGGTGATAGCTTGAGGCTCTGTCTCAAAAAAAAAAAAAATGAAAATGGGAATTCCATCCAGCTAACCCATTTCAACACTTGATAGCATAAAGACACAAACTCTTTAAAACTTGACAGGCAAGTTCGAAGCAAGGCCCTAGAAATTTAAAAGCAGATTTTTTGGTGGAATATAACAGATTATTTGATCCCAGCACCAACGCCATGTTGACACCCTTCCTTGATCAACCTTCCTTGATCAGCTGGGGCTCAGGGGTGACTCTCGGTGGGGGCTCCTCTCCCGCCTCTAACATTGCACTGAGCTCTCTTGGTCAGCCACAGGACTCACAATGCCCCTTACCTCAATAGGGTCTTTCTATTTTTCCCATTGCAATTATTATCTTGTAATGCAGAATCATGAACAAAAATTCCAGTTGTAAAAAGAACAAATCAAACATAATTGCACTTATGTAAAATTCAATCCAGGTGCAGACACACAGCCTTCCTGCACATGTACTAGCCTATCGACAACAGCGAGGGCTTGATAAATTCCACGTTCAGGAAAACAGTTATTCCGATAGAAGAGAAGGAGATGCTGTCAGAGGACAGGTGAGGATGATCTGAGTGAGAGCAGGGGTGAGGGAGACAAAATGCTGATTACATAATTATTATTCACCATTTGCACGTATCTAAATTTTAAAATCATATACAGTTGCTAGAAGAAGCTATAGCTTTAGAGAGTTACATAAGCCAGATTGAGGACTACAAGCATTTCTATCTCTTCTTTAATTTAGGTAACAAAAGCCCTATGAGTTACTATTATTACTCCCATTTTTATAGATGAAGAAATCAAAGCTGACGAGGGCCCATTCCCCAGCTCATATGTCCCTGGTGGCCAAGGCTAGATCAGAAACATTCTTTTGTATCCTACAGCTGCAAGGCTAGAACTCAATGAGGTTCAGGACATGCCACCCCCAAATATGGCACCTGGGTGTTTGAGAAAACAGCAAGAGCAGGAAGATGTCTGCTTCCTCTGAGGCAGGTTCCTAAAGAATCGTCTGACCTTCCTCTGAAGCAGGTCACTAAAGAATCATCTGACCTTTCTCTATAGCAGGACATGCGACTCTCACGTGAAAGGTGCCCATCTGGTACCCACAGAAAAGGAACGGTGCTACCCTGAAGACCAGGACACAGAGAAGGGTCCGACAAACAGGTCTGGCTCAGTTTCCCCAACTCACTACCACGAGATCACATCTCCTTGTCCAATCATGCTTCTTTACCAAACTCGGCATAAAAAAACAGATGTCCCAGTTTCCGGGGCTCTTCATTTCCTTATGAAGTTCCTTACGTCATATAAAAGTTACATAAAACAAATGTGCATGATGTTTTTGCGGTCGGTCTGTCTTTTGCTAGAGGTGCCTCAGCCATGAACCTAGGCACGGTGAGGAAAGAAACCCTCCCTTCCAACACACGTAGGAGAGATTCCCCGAGGCTCAGGTCCAGAGATGAACAAAGCGCATGGGCCATAGCATATTTGGAACACAATAGTGAAAACACACCAGTGCTGTACTCCTTCAAACTCCAGGTTCTTTTCCGTTTAACCTCTTCTACCCGGGACGCTGGCAGTCGAGGGTAAGCGGAAGGGAGCGAGCGGGTAGCAGGCTGCAGGGTATAAACACGCTCGCGTGGCCGACTTCATTCCTACACAGAAGGAGATGCGATTGGCTTTCCTTCCCCAGAACGACATTATTAGCAGGGAGGTGTTAAGAGCCCAGAAAAGAAAACTAAGGTACCTGCAACAAAGATGTAAAATGTTAACAGATTAAACAAATGAGGAAAGCCGTCAGCACTGAGCACACAGCATTCAAGGCAGTTAGCATAATTTGTTTTTCTCAATCTTACCGGCAGGTAGATTTGCTTTAAACCACTTCATGCTACTTTCTCCATCAGAAAATTCCAGTCTTAGAGCCTCCTTCATTTATCCATCGGCTCCATCAGTGTTCATTCAGCGGTTCTCTCAGACTCTGAGGACATTCCTGCCTCACCATAGGCTTTTCAGAACTAACCTATTCGTCAACATCTTAGGAAGTATGATCTTAAAATGCCACTTTTAAAGTAGACATTTCCCAAGACTCATATGTCAATGAGGAAGTAAAGCTTAAGAAAACCCTGTCCTTTTTGGTGAAGAGTTTTAATCATCCTGGATTAATCATCCATTATTACATAATTAATGAAGGGAGGCCGGGAACAGAGGCCACGATGAGAGACTCTGAGATCTTGGTTCCAGCTACTCACTGAGGCAGTTTTTACTTCACTCCAGCAACTGTGATAGTCAAAAAAAAGAAACTCTATTTAGAATCGGAATACCTGAGGTACAAGTCATGCCTTCTTGCTTACTAACTTAAGAAATTACTCAGAATTTCCATTTTCCTATTTATAAAGGGAGGATAAAAATACCTACCAGGACAGGTTAATAATAGTTAATAAAAATAACTACCAGGACACACTTTACCTGAGAACCCCCCCAAATTAGATGTAGGAGATACAAGGAATTACCAGTACAATGTAGTGAATAGACAAAAGGAATCGAGAAAAATATTCAAAACGCTTTACCTCAGATTTGTGGGATATTCAAGAAACTAAACACAATGAAAACAAAAATTAAAGTTGGAAACATGGCTATATCCAGACGTTTTAGCTATGGTCAATATGGGCATGTGGGCTCTCTAAGAGCGTTACCAACGAGTTAAGGAAATCCAAGTACCACCTGCTAAGTTGGCGTGAGAAAGAGAGAGAGACAGCAGCCGTGTAGTGTCATCCTGAGACAGATAAAAAAGCGGAAATCCTGATTTTAGCCAAATTCAGATGTTTAGCACAATGGCCTCAGTAGTGATTTTGCCAGAGATTATTTCAAAAACAACCTCTAGAGAGAATATTATGATTATTTAGATCCAAATATTGAATAAGCACATTTTAAAAATTATGAATAATTATCAATCTTCAGATTCCACAGTGGTGGAAGAATTGTCCCCATGCAGTAGGGAACCTTTGAATGTGGTGGCAAGTCCCCTTCTCTGGATCCTGAGAGCGCAACGCTCCACACACAACATGCGTAGATTGTTGGTGGAAAACACAAACAGGCCGACCTCTCTAGGTGGTCAGAATATTATAAGGAAATGAACTATTTTTAACAGAAATTTTGATTGGGGTAACTGTAGATTTATACACAGTCCTACCTAAGGAATCACACAAAAGAAATCACACAAAATTTTAATCCAATTTTCCCCAATATTAACATTTCACAAAAATGATAGCATAACATCACAACCAAACATCTTAGCAATATGTGTGACATTGATAAAAATCACCCATCTTATTCGGATTCCCCCAGTTTTACTTACGTTTTGCATGTGGTGGGCGTATTTAGTTCTCTTCAATTTTATCATTATAAGTTCGTCCATCCACCACAGTCTGAAATGAACATTTTATCCCCACAAAGAGCCCTGTTATGCCCTTTTATAAGCTCACCCACCTCCGCACATCCAGTCTCAAACCCCAACAACCACTGTTTTACCATCATTTAAAAATTTGTGTTATTCCCAAAATGTTCTGTAAATGGAATGCACAGCACACAGCATTTGGGTTTTCCACTCAGCTAGTTATCTAGAGAATCATCCAAGTTGTCATTTCCATAATTCATTCATTTTAGTTGCTGAATAATATTCCCCATGTGTATGTACCACGAGCTGTTTAATCATTCACCTGCTCACAGATTCTAGTTTTGAGCTATTACAAAGAAAGGCACTATTAACATTTTTGTAGGGGTATTTACACAAACATAAATTTAATTTACTTTGGGATAACTGCCTCAGAGTGTCATTTTTCTGCGTCATATGGTAATTGCATGTTTAGTTTCTTATGAAACTGTCATTACTTTCCAGAGTATCATTTTACATTCTCAACAACACCGGGTGAGAGAGAGTTCCTTTCTCTTTTTCTTACCAGCATTTGGTGTTGGCATTATTTTTTTTCTTGGTTTGAGCCATTCAGATAAATGCATAGTGTTATTTCATTATAGGATTAATTTCCACTTCTGTGATGAATAAGAATATTGAGTGTCTTCCCAAGGGCTCATTTAGTATATGTAGACCCAATTCAGCAAAATGTCTCTTCATGGTTTTTGCCCATTTGTAACTGGATTGTTTGATTTTCACTTGAGCTTAGACAGTTATTTGTATATAGTAGAGTCTAGTTTTTTATCAGACTTGTGGTTTATAAATATTTTCTCTTTCACCCTATTCACATGAATTTCCACAAATAACTTTTTGTCTGATAAGGTATCATTGATCAATTGGTAAAGAACAATGTGTCAATTATTTCTTTTCATGATCTAGCTTTTGATGTTAAGTATACAAACTCTTTAGCCCTGGATCTGAAGAATTTTATATGCTATTTCCTAAAATTTGTATAGTTTTATATTTTACATTTACTCTTATCTCCATTTCCCATTTTTTAAATAATACTGCGAGTTTTCACTAAGAGTGAATCCTGATGCCAACTGTGGACTGCAGTGACAACAGTGTGGGGGGTGGGTCTGTCCCCGGACACAGGGGTCCCCTGTGGTGCAAGACGCTGTTTGTGGGGGAGGCTGTATGTAGAGATACGACCTACATGAGAACTCTCTGTACTGACTGCTCAATTTTCCTCTAAACTTAAAACTGCTGTAAAAGAACTAAAATCTATTACAGAAAGTAATTGGGGAGAAAAGGTATTATGAGATAGCAGTTTAGTGGGGAATGAAAAGCTTGCAGGGAAAGTTAAAAGAAAAATAAAGTAACTGGAGGAGAGAAAAGAGATTGGGAACAGCAAGGGTGCCTAACGGCAACGGCAGATATATCCATGTTCCACAGAGATGAAAATTCTGATTCACAGGAATGCCAGCTTTCAGACTGTAAAGACCCCCCATTTGGCTGAGTTTGAGTTCCCAATGTTCATATCATGGGAAAAGAGGTGTGTGGCTGGCGCCTGTGAACCCGTGTGAGTTGACACCAGCACTCTGCAGTGTGAGATGCAAAGCCTTTCCTTTTCATCTGAACCTCAATTCCCATGACTCACTCATGATTGGAATGGGAGTCCCTGGAAGAAGTGGGATGAAAGCTGAGTTAACACAGAGCACGCAGGCAGCACAGCCTGCCCAAGTAGACCCATCGCAGGGCAGCCACAGCAGAGTGGGTCTTAGCACTAAATGCTCTTGAGGCACGGCAATTACTTCCACAAATAAAAATCTAGCAAGGTCAAATCACTATTTTCTTATTTTTATCACTCACAAAAATGTGTCCTGTTAGGAAAAAAATAGACGTATTATTTTTATAATAAGCTGTTTTGTAGCCTCAAAAACAATAAACTTCACATGAAAATAAATAAAATGAAATTCTGTCCCTTGATTTTAATTTGCAAATTCCATCATCCGTCATAATCTTTCTACTTTTTACTTGGTTAATGAGCTCTAAAACTAAAAATTAGAATTAAAACTAAATCTTTTTAAGATGACTTTCTTACATTTATAGTTTAGAAACTATTGATTAGATAGCGTCACATCTTTCTGATTTGTGGACATTATAATATTTCTTCTAGAAAACTTTATGCATGGTTTTCCACTCTAAGATATGTTATTCATGTTACTTTGTGAATAGAAATTATTTGATTGTTACATGAAACTAGATTAAAGAAGAAGTAGTAGAAAACTTTTATATAGTTGAGTAAATTCTGCCAAGATGACGGGATAAGGAATGATCAATAGTTCTCAAGCAAAATTATTCTGTGAAATTCCAGAACCTCCACATGCCCTAAATGAATGTCAGAGAATGAGAAAGAGAAACAGAGAGTGTCCAGATACCTATTTTTTAAATTTTCAATATCCCGAAGTGCCTCTAAGTGACATAAGAGAAGGCCCAGCATAAATAGTCTAATTCTTGCTATGTGTACACCCAAGTTCTACTGACATAATAATTCTAATAATTTCCAATTATTTAGCACCTAGTTTATGCCAGAAGCCCATGAACACAAATAGAATTTCATGAAATATTAGGCCCTGTCTGGTGTCTGCATTCCCAGCTTTTGACCTCATCTTGATCTAGCTTCACCTTCATCAACCACTATGGGGAGTCAGGCAAAGGTTAACACCTCTGTCCATATGAAGTTCAATGTTTCCTTCATCTTACCAAGCTCCCCCATTGCATGTGATCTTGCTGTCTTTCTGGAATGTCCTTGCTTTCCTGGGCTCTGGTCTCCTACTCGGTGCTGGCCCCTCGAGCTCCTTAGAGAGTTGCATTAAAGTTCTTCCTCCTTTGCCCAGGTGTTCCCAAGCAACCGTCACTGCTCACTGCCACCCCCCCCATGCCAGCTCTCTGTAGACAACCTTATTTCACTTTCTAAATGAAAATGAGTTGTTGAGAATCAGAAATACCTTGAATAGAAAATTGCTTTGTTTTCCAATGAGGATAAAATAAGCTTAATGGTCTCTGAAAACACCAAATAAAGAGAGAAATAATTGCTTCATCTTGTGGAGGGTAGTCATCTCTGAAATTGGACAAAATAAAACACAGGAATCAACTGGTCTCACCATCATTATCACATTGAAAATTACAAAGGAATACTAACGAAGGAATGCAACACTCATGTCCTATGGAAGTCAACCTACCTATTTCAGACATAAACACACTTTGTATGTTCATTGATTAACGTTAATAGTAATGTTATTATTTATAATATTGAAATCCACTCTACTATATCTGAGAACTACCCAACATATCACATCAACCTACTGATTAATTATGGCATGACTTGGAGAACTTAAGGATTTATTACCATATAAATAGATAAAAATGATTTAAAAAACGAACTTTATGATAAATGTTGCTTTAATGACTGCCATTATATTCGACCACAACAAAGAGATTTAATTATAGTGGATTTGAGACGTACGAATCATTTTCAATATTACAGTTCAATTGCGGGTCTACTTGAAATTAAATCAATTCACTGCTGGCATTGACAAGAAAAAAAATACTATATTTACACCGCCTGAGAGAATATCTTTGAAAACTTTAATATCAGTGGTTTATTATTTTATAGCAAGTTTGGAAAATAAAAGTTGGAAGAAATGGCAAGAGGTTTTTTAAAAAGCAAAATGTCTTCCAAGCTTCTATAGGTTAACAAGAAAAATTGGTCAACTCATTATACAGGCTTGATACTTCACCAGTAAAACATCATGTTCTTTTACTAAGTAATAGAAGTTTAGACTGCACTGTGTTCATTTTTTTTATACTCAAGTCTTCCAAATAAATCTGAAAGCACTTTTGGAGAAGGAAGTACATCTTCCTTTATTTTTATGGTCTAACCATATCCATTACAATAATATCGAGTACAATGCTTCAGGCATTGAAGAGTTTACTAGCACAAACCCAAAATTAAACTTTTCCTTTGTGTTTTGTGAATTTTATACCCAAAAAGGCCTCCTGAGTTTAGCTCGAATAAATGCCTAAAAAAATTTAATGAGAACAAATTAGTTTTACAAATGCACATACAGATTGAACATAAAATCAACTGTCTTTGGGACATCATTTCCACAGACACATAATTAATTATAGCTATGAAATACAATATAAATAATGCACATTCACAGTTTTCACATTTTGAAATGAAAGTGCAGACGTGTTTGATTCATTTCACCTGACAGCCCCAAACCGTCCAAATCAAACACAGGCCTTTTCGTTGCACAGCAATCAAGCCTCTAATTAGGGCCTGCGTCTCACCCGCGTCAACTCGTCATTGTCATGCAGCGCGTGCTGGTGACAGCCGGGACAAGAGCAGGATGGAGAAATACCAGGGATATAAATGACTGTTTTTGAAAGATGAGGAACTTACCAGGGATAAAAATGACTGTTTCTGAAAGACGAAGAACTTCTATGGTAGAAGTATCATTACACCAAAAAAGTTCTTAAACTTATATAGTTAACCACAAACAATTAAAAAATTTCAAAAGGGAAATTTGCACCTCTCCTTCGCTCAGACACAGTGATCGGAGCCAGCAGTCTATTTTAGTTGTTATTTTTATGAACTAACTTCCAAACCCGTGTTTTCCCATATCAGATATCTCTTCTACACTCTACATCCAATACCTTCTGAACCTCTTTATTTACGTATCAATATTTCTTCGACACCTGCTATTCAGCATGCTAAAACTGATCATCCCGTCCACTCCTAAGTCAACCTCCAGTGTCCTCCATGCAAGAAATGATGCCAGGGCAGCGCCTGTGGCTCAAAGGAGTAGGGCACCAGCCCCAAATGCCAGAGGTGGCGGGTTCAAACCCAGCCTCAGCCCAAAAAAAACTGCAAATAAATACATACATACATTCATAAAAAGAAATGATGCCAATTTCTGCCCACACAATACTCCTGAGCCTTTAAACTCAGTTGTGATCCGTCCACTCGGCTGTCAATCCAAGGACTCTCCTCCTCTACAGTAAGGAGTTCCATCAGTTTTCCTGTACCTGTGTCCACTGACACAACCCCACTGTGTGCCCTTATTTTCTCCTCGCTGTACCACACAATGGTCCTGTAAGTCCCCAAGGTGAAGGTGAAGCTCCCTCCAGCCCAATGTGCTGTAATCTCACTGAAAACATAATTTTTTCTCTACAAACTGTTGATTCTTCCCATTTCCTGAGGAAGTGCTCTCAAAGAACTCTTTGGCTGCAGGTGGTGGCTCCTGCTCTTAATCTCAGCACTTTGGGAGGCCAAGGCGAGCTCCCCTTGAGGAATGTGAGACCAGCCTGGGCAACACAATGAAGCTCTGTCTCTGATCCAAAAATTAGCCCAGCAGGCAACGTACTCCTGTAGTCTCAGCTACTCAGGAGGCCGCAGCGGGTGGATCCCTTGCACCCAGGAGCTCAAGGCTGCAGTGAACCTTGCTGACACCACTCTACTCCAACACGGGTGACTCTGCCTCTAAAAAACAACAACAAAAACTGTTCCTCTATGAGTTTGATTGTTAACAGATTTCACATGTAAATGACAACATACAGTATTTGTCTTTCTGTGCTTTGTTTTTTCATTTAGCATATTATTTTCCATACAAAAAAGAAAGAAAATAAACTGCCTTATGTACAAGTAAACCAAGAGAAGACATAATTAGTGAAAAGAAAAGGAGGTGGTTCTATGATCTTGTATTTCAGGAAGCCACTATGACAAATATAAATAATCCACTTAGAGTCTTAAATTCAGGAATGAGCACCAGGAGTCTCCTGGAAGGAACACAGATAAACTTCAGTGTTTTCAAAACATAATTGACCAAGATTTTTTTTCTCAAGTAAATTTGCAAGTGTTTAGAGCAATATATTTCGGGTTGGGTGGGCTTGTAAGATTTCCTTTGAGCTCCTGATTTTAGGAACTTCCCTTGAGTCGCATGTCTGTGAAATTTGGGGTGGGTTTGGAAGAAAGAAAGGGAGGGACTTCAACAGACCACGTCTTGGAAGAAGAGCAATCCAGAGGGGAGAGAAAGAATCTTCCATGGAGAATGTGCCTATTTTGAGAAAGTATTCATTGTTCACAAACAAGTTCACTGATTTGGGGGCTGATTTTTAAACTGTAGATTTTTTATTGCAGATGATAGAAATAGGGCTTTGGAGAAAAACCAGGACTAGGACTAATTAAACCCTCCTGAGATGTGTCTCTGCCACTGGTGGGGGTGGCTCTCTACTCTCAGCTCAGGGGGAGATTTTGAGATAGTTCAAATAGGAGCTATTAGCTTTACAATGACTTGGAAACTTCATGACAGGACATCTGAGCGTGCTGATGCTGACACTTTGATGCAGCCATTATGAAAAAATCACATAAACTACAAAATATTTTTTAATACCAGATGTTCATGCACCACTGTCATTTCTCAGCCTCCATCTGTGATTTTCTGATCCTCACCCAAAGCGATCCCTTCCTCCGTGTGTGGTTGGTAAAAGAAATCAGGTATGGCCGAATGTGTTTCCTGTTTTACTCGGTACTTCTTTAAAAGCGAAAGTCATTTTTTTATTTAGTCAAACTTAAAATGGCTGTACATCCAAATGACAAAGACATTTGCATTAAATTACCTGTCTCAAAGTAATGGCTTCGAAATGTCAGTTATTCTTAGTTCCTAAAGTCTCCTATTTTACTTTGGGGACATCGACCACATTCGTTAAAATCAAAACACTGCCACGTGTCAGCCCCTGTGCTTAACCGGGGCTGGTATTGCTGGTATTGTTACCTCATTTAACTTTCTCGATGACTTTATCCTCCAGCATGGTTGCATAATTTGTCTTGCACAGCGGAAGTGGTGGATTAAAGACCGACCCAAACTGACCCCAGAGACCCCGCCCTTAACCACACACAGGTAACTATCTCCATCTGTGTCCTGGAAACATTTGAGTGAATCACTCCCCATCTGCGATCCCCAACTTCCCTTAATAAAACAAGGCTTAGCTTGCCTGCACAAGACACGTTCATAATATGCTCTCAGAATGATATAAATGGAAAGCCCAGTAATAATGAAAAATTTAGCCAGCCGCGGTGAGGAACTTGCCAGCCTTGGTAACTTGGTTTCATCTCAGCATCCCGTCGGCCCTTCTGATACCAGGGCGTCCGTGCAGGAGGCTGACGATGACATCTCGAGAAAATGCCAGAACATTAATCCCAACTATTAATTCCTCTGCAATGTCCTCACAGATAAAACATCCAACTTGAGTCTCATAGCAGCTTCCCAGCTCCACTTCATATAAAACAGAAATGTCGTCAGTATTTTTTCTCTGCGTTAGAGATTCCTCTAATGTGATGGCTACACCTGCCCTTTCCCTGTCTTTTGTCTTTGGGTTTCTGGCTTAGCAGCTGCTGTACATCACAGCCTCAAACTTATTAACTTCAATTTAATTAAAGCAGGAGAAACACTTGAAGCAAAGAGGAATCAGCTAGGACAGCGGGGAGAAATTTCCTGTGGTGTACGGCACACAAATTCTGAGAAATTCTTAAGGTCAAGTGTAGCCTTCAGAGCCAGAGAAGGTCTCTAATTTCAGTGATTACGCCTGCAACTGTTTGGCTTTGCAGGGGGCAAGTGACTTGGGGTCACCTCTCTGTCTAGCTCTACTTCCCATTCCAGGGAACTGCTCTGAAGAGACCACTTCTCAGTAAGGTTTTCATCAGTTTTATTCTGGTTGGTTGGTCAGTCGTTTCCCTTTCAAACCAGGAAAAGTTAATTTAAAACTCTGACAGTGGCAAATAATGCACTTACAAACACGATGGGTAAATATCTGCGTATTTAGAACGTTTTCCTAAGACTTCAATATTCGAAAAAAATTAAAGAAGAGCAAATGTTTGGGGAAATGAAATAGCCTGGAACTAGACCAACATTTCAGCAAGGTCAACTTGAGCGTGTGGGTCTGATGCCGCCTGCCTAATGGAGAGGAGGCGGCTGGCGGAGCTCTGCGGCTGCTGGAACGCTTCGCTTCGTCTTTCTCATCTGCCCACGGGGACACGCCTGTTTCAGAACATTGCTGCTATTTCAGAATAACAGGCAGCAGGAAGGACCGTGTGTCCAGATGCCTGCTGGGGTTTGTATGTTGCTGAAGAGTCATTGTGAAGGAAACGTTGTAATGCCAGGATGGGGACGTGAGGACAACCATCGGAGCACCGAAGGGTGCTTGTGTAGTCATAGTCAGCCACAGCTCAGACTGGGAGGGCCCGGTGTGGGCCATGAAGTGTGATAATCCCTGATTTTTTAACCTTGCTTATCCAAATGCCTAACTTTCTGTTTGATGAGGTGGTAAGGGAGTACCCTCGATTTCATTTAGCCGTAATTAAGGCCTTTGGCAAAAGGCTAGACATTAGCACGCAGGGCACTTATGAGGAAGATGGAATTGCGATATTTGCTCGTAGCTGATTGGAGTTTCAAATTCCCTATTGCATCCATTATTCTCCATAAGCCTTTATAAGCTTCATTACTTTAGACTCTTTTAACATTGCCTGTAATACAAGGTTAAATCTAGTTTGTCAGGCCACATTAAATCTTATTTTAAACCCCCTACTGTCAGAAGGCACGTGTCATCACCATACCGCACCACTCACGCCAGTACAGGTGAGGTTGAGCTGTGGCTTCCACTATAAAATAAAAAGAAGTAAAAACATAAATCTCTAATAAGGTTTTGGAACTGAGTTATGGAAACTGACTACAAGCCTCAAACGAAGAATTAGTATATAAGTTCTCTCTCAAAACCAGGGAAGATTTGTAATTTGAGATGTTTTAAGGAGCCTTTCCCCCTACTAGTCCGCTCAGGCTTACGTGACAAAATGCCACGGACCGGCTGATTAAACAATAATTTACTTTTTATGGTCCTGGGGACCGTGAAGTACAATATCTAGGTGCTGGCAAGAGAAGTCTCATTCTGGTTCTCTCCTCTTGGCCTGTAGGAGCTGCCCTGCTCCGGGGCTCACAGGACCTCTTCTCTTTACATGCTTGAGAAGAGAGAGGGAGAGCAAGGCCTCTGGTGACTCTCACCAACAGCTAGGGTCCCACCCCCAAGACTCCATCTAACCCTAACTACTTCCCAAGAGCCCATCTCCAAATACCATCGAATTGGGGACTACAGCTTTAAGAGAGGAATTTTTTGGGGGGGGGACACAAATATTTAGTCTACAAAAATCACACAATATAGTTTTCAACTGTAAATTGCTTTTTATAAATTCGTTTTTTAACCTGGGATTTCTGGATGTAGTTGCAGCAGATGTCCAATACCTCAGAGCCCTTTCTCTGACCAGCCTCCCAAGGGTGGGGTGGGGGCAGGACCTGACCCCATTGTGGGCATTGGCATGGCAGGGGCAGGGAGTTCACTGATTGTAGGGAATTTAGAACCGATAGTTGAATGGACTGGAGTCTGTCTGCTTCTTATTTCATCACGAATGGCAAGGCCAGTGACAAAATGTGCTTGCCCAAGGGAGGTAGGGGAACCCTCCTGGTCTAAGTTCTAAATGGTCGATGTGATAACTGCTGAATTTTTTTAAATGTATGTATAAGCTACAAATGAACACATTTTTATTCTTCCTCTTTGGGGGGGGTGGAAAAAAATTTAATTTTCTTTCTTTCTTTTTTATTTCTATAGATTTAGGGAGTACAAGTATTTTTGGTTACATGGATGAATTGTATCATCCCCAAGTCAGACCTCTGAGTGCACCCTTCACCAGGAGAGCCCCATTGTCCCGGATGGTGACTTCTTATGTCTCATTCCCTGTCACTGTCTGTCTTCTTAGTTTCCAGTGGAAATTTGTGACCATACACAGGGCTGCCCAGAAAGTACCCAGCCACAGTTACACTATTGTTCACATTGGGTGGCTGGGGACTTTCAGAACCACTGGAAGTGCCATACTAGTCTGCTCAGGCTTCCTTAACAAAATGTAGGAGGAGTGGGAATAGGCCTCCCACACGCCTATTATTCTTCTTTAAAAATCATCCTGATTGGGCGGCACCTGTGGCTCAGTGAGTAGGGTGCCAGCCCCATATACCAAGGGTGGTAGGTTCAAACCCCGCCCCGGCCAAACCGCAACAAAAAAATAGCCGGGTGTTGTGCAGGTGCCTGTAGTCTAAGCTACTTAGGAGGCTGAGGCAAAAGAATCGCCTGAGGCCAAGAGCTGGAAGTTGCTGTGAGCTGTGACACCACAGCACTCTACTGAGGGTGACAAAGTGAGACTCTGTCTCAAAAAAAAAAAATCCTGATCTACCTGGAAGTTATACCTAGGAACGTCTGCAGTTAGGGTTTCGGTCTGAGATGCTGGATGAACAGAGGATGTTACTAACAGGTCAGGACCGCGTGAGCTCCTGGGCTCGGTCCGTGTACATTGCTGTTTTACTCCATGGTTCTGCACTTAAATGGGGTATTTGAAGGAAAAAAACCTGTAACAATAGGGCAATGATGGTAAAGATGAAAAACTGAATTTGAGTTACTTCAATTTGGCCATTCTATACGACCATGTGGATATGTTTGTGTTTAAATGCAATACTATGAAGTAGAGTTTGAACCATGAGATATGATATTTTCATTTGATAAGTACAAACTTTAGTACAAACAAAACATCCAGAAAACAAATTCTTAGAGTTGCATGTTGCCTTTAAAATTAAAAGTGAGTTTTCTTTGATAATTCTTCATTTCTTGTTTTAAAAGTGAAGGACAAAGCAAGAAAAAATCTTTCAACAACAGTTTGAGTTAGCAGTTGTGTAAACAGCCGAATCGAGGACAGACCTGGTAAGACAGATCCAGGTTGGGTGTCGAATGCACACAGATGCCACTGTCTTCAATTTCCTCGGATTATTGAATTTGACAAGATGAATCACTTCCACTGCAGGGAAAAACTTAGCCTCTGTGCTAACTAATTCCCATCGTGATAAATTAACCTGAAGATACGGGGAGTCTGAGCGCTACTGAAATTGTTGCTGGATTTCCAAACTGATTTCTGCTAACAGGGTTTTCTCCATAGCAAGAAAACCTGCCTGTTGGCACATCAACCATTTGCGTGATCTAGATGTGAATATCTCGTTTCTCACTTTCTACCTAAAACGCTCTTGGAATCCCACTCATGCTAGCATGGATTAAACACCACAGGGACTGGTGATGCGCTGAGCTTCCTGGCAGCATACAAAGTCGAGGGACCCTTAGGCTCCCTCTGTTAAAGGGGGTTTTGTCATTACCAGGCTTAGGCCTGCAGGAAGGGTCAGTAAACAGGTCTCTCTAAATTGACCTTGGACCCTGAAAACTATGCACATGTTTGCTTAAATTTCAAATTGCACAGTGTATGAAAAATAATTTCTTAGAAAGGTGTGACTATCAAAGAAATATGAGCCCCCCCACCTCCCGTCTGGTTATCCAAATGATGGCAATGATTCACATTTAGTACAGTGAGATTGTATTTCTGGAGAAAGCAAGAGTTAAAAACAAATGACACTCTTACAAAGATTAAAACCTATACTAAAGCTTGAGATAAGATACAAATTTCTTCTACTTTCAAACCCCTAAATATTAATCAGAACAACATAACCGCACCTTAGTAAATATAAAGGTAAGTGTAAAGAAGATTGTAAGTATACTTTTTACAGAAAACACTCATACGTATATTATGCTCAAACTGAGCATATTTCCCAGGGAAGACACTGTGACAGTGAAGAAAGACTCTCCACTGGTGCAGTGATTGCATTGATCTCCTCGGTAATGTTCCAGCTGTCAAAACCCATCCTACAAAATCCAGTCATATCCTTCCAGAAGCTTGGAGGAAGAATTTAGGACCAATATGGCACAGCCAAAGACACATAGTGAGATCCGCATTTCAAATTTCTACTTCTGCATGCAGCCTGAAGTTACTAAAAGTGAAACATTTATATTCTCAAATAATCCCATCCTCATTATTAGGCCACATTTGACATCAGTTGTCAAGACAAACATACCTCATAAAATGAACTATACCAATGTTAATGGTAATCCTCTCAGGGCATCTGGAAGACAGTTTTACTTAAACAATATGGCACCGTGACTCCAAGGAAGTGCTGTGTGTGAAATAAGAGCCAATGAGAAAAGAAAAGGCAGAAGAACATTGAAATTGAGAAGTACATGATACAATGAACTCAGATAAAGATTCATCACCTAATGAATGGTAATAAAGAACAAAATAAGAACAAGATTGAACAATTAATAAAAACCCATCTGTGCCTTCTTGCCGCTTGACTATTAACTAACTTATTTGGAACAGCATCTCTATAAAGCCAGCTTTAATACTGTCAGTTACCTAAAATCCAAATTATGACCTAACAAACAAACAAAAATCTTTCACTCATCACACTCATGTATGAATCTGAGCATTGATTAGAAAACACCTTTTTCTCCTGATTGTGGATAAGTTATATTAGCTTCATAAGGAGAATATTTGATTGAACGTTTTATTTGACGATTATGCAGGTGAGACAATCCCACTAATAAGCAAAATTTTCTGTTTTCAACCCAGCATTTTATTTTTATTTTTTTTATTTTTGAATTTTGCCTTCAATTGGCTTTTGTCTTAATTTGAAGTTTTATTTTTAATTTTATTTATTTGTTTATTTATTTTTATTGATACAAAGTCTCACTTTGTGGCCCTTGGTAGAGTGCTGTAGCGTCATAGCTCACAGCAACCTCCAATTCTTGGGCTTAAATAATTGTCTTGCCTCAGCCTCCCAAGTAGCAGGGATTACAGGCATCCGCCACAATATCTGGCTTTTTGTGTGTGTGTGGAGACAGGGTCTCAATCTGCCTCAGGCTGGTCTCTAACCTCTGAGCTCAGGGCAATCCATCCACATTGGCCTCCCAAAGTGCTAAGATTACAGGCATGAGCCCCTACGGCTGGCCCCAGCATTTTATTTTGACATTATGTAGATATAGAACAAGTGCAGGAACCAGCCATGATGACTTGTACTCAGATAGTACTTATGAGATCAGTAGAGACTCTAAGCATCATTCATTAAATTCCATCCTCAAAGTATAAATGTACACATAGCCAAAAAAGTCACTGCTACCAAAGCAATTTTGGTTGCATTGGCAATATTGACCTTAATTTCCTATGAAACAAGAGAATAAAATCAAGGACAAAAAATCTGACTCAAGATACAAAGAAAATACAATGGCAGATCCTAGGATAAAAGGCCACATACTGCTCAATTTTCACTCTTACTGTAACCAACTGCATTAATTTGAGCACATAAAAAGCATTTGGGAATGTTACTGGAACAAGAGTTATTTTTCCTGAAGTTAATCTGAACATATGGTATAAATAAATTTCTAATTTGAAACAAATTTGAGAATTAAAATCAAACAGTCCAAAGAGTTTCTGAAATACTGTTTTAAAAACCAAAGAAAACCCAAGGCATCTTTTTAGTCTTCTAAATTAAATGTAGAAACAATTCATTATACATTTTGAAACATTCTAAATAAGAAACTGTGAAAATATACATTTCTTGTGTTGTCATGTAGACAAATCCAATTTCAGAATGTTGATTGTGCTCTACAAAGTCTCAAGTTCTACTTCAACAGGTAAGGCCAAAGAAGAAAAAGAAAAACAATGGCATTATTTTATAGATTTCTCTCCTGAACTATCAGGAGATTGTCAGATTGCTATGGATAGTTTTGGTCTCAGGTAGACATTAACCAAAAAATATAGCAGAATAGGGAAAGAGCAAATCCTCTGGAACTCACAAAAGGATCAATAGAATATGATATGCTGCTTAAATTGATGGCTTCAAAGCCAGCTGATCAGTGGAAGGAGATCGATAAAGGCAGTTTGTCCAGTGACTTTGCCTAGCATTATGGGCTGAATTGGGTCCCCTGCCACATTCACAGGATGAAGATCCAACACCACAATGCAAAAGTAGTCAAGGACAAGATCTTTAAAGAGGTAATAAGGTCATATGGATGAGGCCTAACTCAGTGCAACTAGTGTCCTTATGAGAAGAGCCAATTAGACACATCTGTGGACATGCACAAAGGACGGACCAGGTAAGGAGGTGGCCACCTACAACCTAAGAAGAGAAGCCTCTAATAAAACCAGCCCCTAAAACCAGCCCCTACACACATTGATTTCAGACTTCTGGCTTCAATGAAATGTATTCTGTGAGAATTTTGTTCAAGCCACTTGGTGCTATTTGTTACTGCAGCCCCAGCTGGCTAATACATCTAGTTGGACAACTCTCGGTAGATCAGAAATTAGTTAAACTCGGGGTTAGAGGCTTCCATGTGAAGCCTTGTATCAGAAATAGACATAGGTCAAAGTAAAAGTATTACTTGAGTCAATGTGATAAATTGTCTACAATTTAAACTCTTTTAATTGTCAAATTATTGTCAAAACAAGTCTAATGTTTAGATTTTATTATGGAGTAAAAAGTATAAATTGGCATGATGTGCAATATGACCCAAGTTATTAATAGTATGGTCCTCACTTTGAAATTTCTAGAAATGGGCACAGAGCAGAGGGCAGAATGTTTAGAAACCTCAGGTTCACATCCAAAGTCAGGATTACTTTTCAGGCTTCTCTGAATTTAGCATACAGAAGCTAGGACTGGGCATTGCATAGACGGTGGCTGTACTGCTTTGCTGTTCCTGTGAATCTAGTAACTGTACAGGAAAACATAGAGAGAAAGGGGACTGTCCTGGCCCAAAGATAAAGAGTATCTCAGCAGCAGACAGAGGCTAGGGTTCCCACACTGTGGGTGGAGGCTCAGAAGTTGCCGAAGTACACGAACCTAAGAGGAGGCTCTTTCTACTCAACTTCAGCATTAGTAGAGTGATCCTGCTGCAATCTAACTTTGGACAATCATCTCCCCATCTCTGTGGCCTTCCAGAAGAAGCCATACCTCGCCCTATAGGGACTCCAGTACTGCAGAACAGCGGCAACAAAGGTGCAGTGGCCGAGGGAGAAATTCTTTTGCTGTCTGGATATCCTCAGGTTTGGACCGAGCTCAGGTGGAACTTTCTTCAGCTGCCATTGAGCACCTGAGGTAGGCAGACCTCAGCCTCCCCTGCTGGATGGTGGTAGACTGTGGTAACCATGAGGAGGAGGCAACAACCTCATTTTGACTCCAGTAGGCGTATTTGCCCATTTGTTTTTTGGGCAGAACAGGGACACAGAGACTGGGTTAACAAAGTCAGCCAGAGAGACTATCAGAGACAGGGTGACCAAAATCTGGTGGTGAAAGACGACCAAGGTGAGGTAAGAGGCACCAATCCCCAGGCTCTAAACCTCCTACTGGATGGGCATTTCTGACTCCTTGGAGTTCCAAAAGCACTCAAATCACACTCGAGCTGCCAATAGCCCATAACATCTAGTTGCTGGAGCCCTCCTGAACTTTCCAGCCAGAGAGTGGGGGGCTGTCAGGGGCAATTGGTCTGGAACTCTTGAACTGTACAAATTATCCATGGACCCTCCAAGGGGGGTCCCAGGTTTTTCTGTAGTGGGAAGGTTTGATTGTCCTCTTCTAGATACTACTGGTGGGGGAAGGAATGTCCTAGGTGCTTGTATTTCACTGAACCTGAGTCTGCACCCCAGGGTTACTGAAACACTAGGATTTGACAGAAATCAGCTGGATACAAGACAGAGCCACCTACCCTCACTACACACAGTAGGCCTCTACATTCACAGACTATGGTACTGTACAGGTACTTTGCAAAATTGTAGAGGAAAAGCTGAAGTCACCAATCCCAGTTCCTAGGTGGAGGCTGGTCAACCACAACCGTAGAAGTTTCCAGTCGAATTTCACTGACCTGATCATCTAGCTAAAAACTGAAAAACAATCATGGGACGAAATCAGTGGAAAAACTCTGGCAACATGAATAAACAGAATTGTGCAACTCCCCCAAAGAATGACAAACCATCCAATCCAGACAATCCCATCGACAAACAGATAGCGGAGATGTCTGAAATTGAATTTAGAATCTGGATTGCAAATAAGATCAACAAAATGGAAACAAAGATGCAGGTAGAGATTGTAGGATTAATTCAGAAGATGTCTCAAGAATTCAACCAATTCACAGACAAAATGACCAAAGATTTTGACACATTGAGACAAGAAGTTGCAACCCTCAAAGATCTGAGAAATACAGTAGAAGCCCTCAGTAACAGAATAGAGCAAGCAGAGAAAGGATTTCTGACACCGAAGACAGAGACTTCGAACATTCCCAAATGCTCAAAGAGGTAGAGAAATGGAAGGCAAAAATGGATCATTCTCTCAGAGCTCTGTGATAACTCAAAGAAAGCCAATGTTCGTCTTATAGGGATACCTGAAAACAACGAACTGGCTTCACATGACCAGAGTCCCTTCTTCTCGAGATTATGAAAGAGAATTTTCCAGACATACCTAGAGACTCTGAAAGTCAGATAGCAGACAGTTTCAGAACCCCAGCA
>CAUYON010174009.1:0-12474 GCA_963573935.1 Arctocebus calabarensis | reverse complement strand
CTAGCAAATGTGTGCATGTGTATAAGTGGAATTTCATGAAGATATTTCTGTAATAAAATCGTTATGTTCTCATGTTATTTTTAAAAAGTTACTTACTCAGCCCTACTATGAAGCTAATTTATAGCTTTCATATGAAGGCTAAAACCCACCTATAGCGCAAGAATAGGGGGAAAGGGGCAAGGGAGGGGGAAGGAGGAGGTTGGGGTAGAGGGAGGGTAATTGGTGGGCATCTTAGAAGGGTACAGGTGAAACTTACTTAATGTAGAATACAAATATCTTCATATAATAACAAAGAAAATGCCTTGAAGGCTATGTTAAACAGTTTGATGAAAATATTTCAGATTGTATATGAAGCCAGCACATTGTACCCCTTGATTGCACTAATGTACGCAGCTATGATTTAATAAAAAAAAAAAAAGAAAGAAAGGAAAAGAAAAAGACTAGCTAGGTGTGTCTCCTGGAGACCCCCTATGGATGGCTTGTGCTTCAGTGATGAATTAAGTCCATTGACATTTATTGAGAGAATTGATAGCTGTGGTGAAGTTCTATTTATCTTATTTGAAAGTTTGTTGTATAGTTTTATCCTTTGCACTATTGTGGAAACTAAGTTTTGACCTTTAGCTTCTGGGTGTTTACTTTGTTGGTGGTCCATTGCGATGGTCAGCATTGAGAACAGGTCTAAGTATTTCCTGAAAAGCTGATCTTGTGGTAAATTTCCTCAGTGCAAGTATATCCACAAAAGATTTGATTTCTCCATCAATTTTGAAGCTTAGTTTATCAGGCTACAGAATTCTGGGCTGAAATTTTTTTTTGTTCAAGAATGTTGAAGGTGAATGACCATGTTCCTCTTCTGGCTGGGAAGGTTTCAATTGAACAGTCTGTTGTCATTGTAATGGCTCTGCCTCTGAAGGTCAGTTGCTGCTTACTCCTGGCTGCTTTTATAATTTTTTCTTTCATGCTGATTTTGGATAGGTTCATTACAATGTGTTTTGGAGAGGCTGCATTAGAGTGAGATGACCTGGGCTTTGATATCCTTCTGAAAGAAATATGTTGGGGTCTTTAGTAAAAGTTTTCATTTATGATAGTCTCTAGTAGGGCTTCCATTCCTTTGGGACAATCTTCTTCCCCTTCAGGAATCCTTATTTGTATGTTTGAATGCTTCATGGAGTCTCCTAGTTCTCTGAGCACCTGTTCTGATTTCTCTCTCTTCTTTAATGCCTTTTTAACTACTTGTGTTAACTTGAAAACTTTGTCCTCTAGCTCTGAAGTTCTTTCTTCTCCATGGTCTAATCTATTTTTGATACTTCCTACTGCATCTTTACAATCCCTGACTTTCTCCTTAATTTCCTTTAGCTCAACCTTCTCCTTTCTACATTCTACATATCTCTTGTCAGACTTTTGGTTCTGTCTTTCCATTTTCTCATCCATTCCTTTTATTGGATGGAATTTATTCATATTTATCATCCATATCTTTATCATGCATATTTTAAATTCCCTTTCTGTCAAGTGCATTAGTTCTTTATAGGTGGAGTCTTCTGAAGTAACTTCTCACTATCCCTTGGGGGGAGTTCCTCCGTTTTGGTTTTTCATGTTGCCCCAATTTTTCTGTTGGTTCCTTCTCATATATTCTTTGTTCTTGTTTACCTCCTTGTCCTCCTTTTTCTTTGTCACTGCCCGCTTTGCTTCAAATTATCTTGTTTCAGAGCTTAGGTCTTGAAGTGGCCTCAGCCTGAGCAAAGCCAAACTTTTTCTGGTGACCAAATAAACAGAAGTCCTTTCTCTTGATGACAATATATTACAATATGTCACTGGGACATCAGGTGGTGCTGTGGTTTTTTTAGGAGACAGCACAGAAGCCTCTATGGTCCTTCTTTCAAACTTAGTTGCCTTCAGTGATTGCCTAGTTGTTTCCTCAGCATTCAGATCCTGCCAGATTGGGATCTTAAAACTCACAAGAATAATTCAGGGTCAGGTCTCACAGTGCTCCCTGACTCCAGTTCCTGTGGGGTGTGGGAATCCCTCAGCCTGTCCCAAGAGTGAAGTTTGGATCCTGGTAGGTGGAATAAGATGGCTGTGCTTTAGGACCCTGCTAAGACCTTCTCTTGACCTTCCCACAGTGGCAGCTCCCTGGCCATGGAGACCTTCTCAATATGGCTGCCTTGCCAACAACCAAATCTATGAGAAATACTCTCCAACCAGCATTCAAATCTGTATACTGTTTGAGACCGCCCACTCTTCCAAGCTTGTCATTCAATGTGCAGCTTCCCCCAACAACTGAAAACTCCAGAAAGTCTACCTCCCACCTTAGACCTCTATAGGGGGTAGCAGATCCCAGTTTGTCATAGTTACTTGCCTAATGCATCAGATTTCCAGTGCTCTGGATCATACTGTGTATCCCGCTCACCACCTCTTCACTATGCTCCCTAAGCTACTAAATTATTGTATTTTCTTACCATTTGAACTTGTCTAACTCTAGCAACAGAAACTTAGGTTGGCCCTATCTGGTAGATTATCAACAGGTGTTAATTTGTTCTCTCTCAGAGACAAGGTCTTTGGTGAGTACAAGATATGTTCTAGTCAATCAAGAATCAGATAAGCAATCAAAGACAAAAGCATAGCAGGATAATTATGCAACATCTGGATGGGTCCCTAAATCAACCTTCCAATTTTATCTTTGAAGCTGAAGTTGTTTTCCCAAGAAGATAAAGCTTGTTAAAGGCATATTTTTTGTTTATGTCAGGTAAATTCTTGGTTTATTTCAACTTTGTACTATAAGTACTACAGTGGAAAGTACACTGGACCAAGACTAATATTCAAATCCTACGAACTATCCATGTGTCCTCCACCCTATCCCATGCCTGAAACTAGGCTGAGGATATGACTTGACTGGTTGGTATTCAGTAATACTTAATGAATACGTGAGTAAATAAATGAATGAATGAAATCCTAGTCTTATGTTGTGCTGGTTGAGTAATCATGGACTATTTGTCCATACATTGGACCCCTCTCATATTAAAACAGAGATTTAGTCTGGTTGAGTTTTATAATTCCTTTCAGTTCTAAATTTCTGTGACTTAATAATAATTGTAATTATAGTGAGAAGAAGAGAAAGAAGAAGAAATAGTATCTATTGAGCACTTTTTGTGTCATGTGCTATGATTTATATAATAATTCCATGTAATCGTCATGACCAATCTATGATACAATAAGCCTATACAGGAAAATAGTTAATAGCTAATAGTTATTTTATTCTAAGTCAGACACTGTTGTTAACTCACCTTAATCATCACTTCCATCCTATAAGGAGAGGTTTAATGTATCCAGGGTCACATAAGTAGTAAGGGGTAGAGCCAGAGCTTAAACTCAAGGGTGCCATTTTCAAAGCTCGTTTTAGTCAGGTTGTTAAACTGAAGAGTAACTTTGTCAGGTAAAGATCAGGGGAGCTCTTTATTTTAGGTTAAACCTGATTTCTAGCTTCTTTGTCTACAAGCTTCTTTTTAAAACTTTCCTATTCATAAAAATTATTCCCACCCCAGTACATTAGCCTTTATATTTCCTTCCACTTTGTAGTTCCGAGAAAGCCTTACATTGCTAAATATGTTGGCAATTTTATAAATCTGCTATAACACTACCCAGTCATTTAAATGGTGGGTGGAAGTTACTATAATCAGCATCAGGCTGTTTTAAAGACTAGGAATGGAAAAAATTTTTTTTCTGAAGTCATGTCTGGAGTATGGTGGGTGGATGCTTGGCTTACTCTGAGAAATTTAGCTAAAAACTCCAGAATTACTCAAATGTTTGGACTGGTAAGGCTTAATGTTCTGGCCAACTGGCAGGAAAAACATTAATCAAACCCATGAAGAAAGAGGAAGATGAGGTTTGGGTGGTGGATCCAAATCTGTTTAATTTTTGTTTAAATCTTAGTTTTTAAATCAAGAACTCTGAGTTTTCACTTTAAGAATATGTTAGTTTATCTGTATGGGAGTAGGAAGTAAAGTTAGAGGCAATTTTCTAAATAATTTAGCTTTTTTATTTCTTCAAGAAAATTGAGTTGATGGTAAGTGTTTGGAAAAACATGCTTTTTGAGTATAGTAATCTACCAAATGTTTTATCTCAGAGCTTGCTTCAGTTCAACCAGCCCAGATATTCACATCCGTAAGAACGTGAGTGGCATTGTACAGGGCAGCGCTAAAAGGAAACCACATAGTAAAAGGCCAAGGGTTGATTGCTTAGTGGGAAAGTGTCATTCTCAAGCAGAGATCCCAGTCTGACAGTTTAGATTCCAGAGGGTAAGATTTGGGGGAGAAGAATGAATGGTCCTTTTAAAGCTGGAAGGTTATCAATTTTCTCTGCCTCTTGTTAAGAGAACAATGTCTCTGAGTGATGCTTATTGTCTGGTCTTGCCACATTCGTCCTTTGTGCAAGTCTAGGCTGACCAGTTGAAGGTGGTCTGCAGTGTACGTGGTCACTTCTCTGAGGGTCATGAGAGCAAACTGCCTGCTCTGCAGGGAGTGTGCTGTTTTGTCACAGTGTGCCACCTGCCCAGTGTTGGCAAGCTGTGTGGCCAGGTAAGAATTTATCAGAAGTGAGCCTGGATCTCTGCCTGGGATTAAGGAGTGCTGGGTTCTAGTTTTGGCAATGTCATTGACTTAGCTGTGCAAACTTGGGCTCACATAAATTTCTCTCAGCCTCAGTTTCCTCATTTTTAAACTGAGGGCGTTGGGATAGAGCTGTTCTTTCATGTCCTGCTATGTATTTGAAAGGCAACACAAACTCCCCTCCAACAAGAACATCTCTGCATTTCACCTATTTTACATATGGGACTTCCTCTTCAGAGTTTATTTAAGGGTTCTAAATTTTTTACAGTTGAAATCTTCAAGGTTCCTCCTGGTTCAAAGTTGTACAAAGTGTAGTTTGAAACCGTTTTACCTAATTGTTACATATATATATATAATCAATTACAGACAGACTGAAAGCATCACTTAAGTGTATTCTGAATGGAAGGGGAGAAGACTTTAGGTTTTATTTTCTTCTTAGCTTTTAAAGACTGCTTTGCTGACTTGCCACTGTGCATATTTGGAAACCTGGAGTTGTGTGTGAATTTATGTTTGGGAATCCTAATCTGAGCCTGGGAAATGGGACTGTGTGGAGCACATCCTGATCACAAAGGAAGAAGCCTTGCACTATGTCCTTTTTTAAAATTTTTATTGTTGAGGATTCATAGAGGATACAAGAAACTGGGTTACACTGAGGGCATTTGTTAGGTACAGTCCCTCTTACAATTGATTGCACGATGTTTCTTTTGGCAAATATCTTTTATAGAAAAAGCATCATAATTTCCTCTGAAAGATTTATCTTTTCCATTCCTCAGAGTGAATTTCTTTTCTTTCTTTCTTTCTTTTTTTTTTTTTGTTGCAGTTTTTGGCTGGGTCCGGGTTTGAACCCGCCACCTCCAGTGTAGTGTATGGGGCCAGCGCCCTACTCTTTGAGCCACAAGTGCTGCCCCAGAGTGAATTTCTATTGAGCTCTCTGGAAAAAAAAAAAGTGAAAGAAAACCACAAACATTGTATCTGTTTGAAGTACCTGGTATCTCCTCTGAGCTCTTGAGGATGGGGCAGGGAGTTGGGGGTATAAACTCTCCCAGACATCCCAAGTGACAGAAGAGCAGCACTTCTCTGCCCATAGCTGGAAATCATTGGTGCTGTTAGCATATCTGTGTTTTATTAAAGCAACTGAGTGAAATTTGTTGTGCATCAGGATACTCGTGATTTGCCAAGAAATATCACATATGGTACAACAGTCATTGACTATATTTCATGGAAATTGAAGAAGCCCATTTTTTCCTGCCCAGGTGCTTCATTCTTTCTTTTGTTTTTTGAGAGAGAATCTCACTATGCCACCCTCTGTTGAGTGCTGTAAAATCACAGCTCACAGCAACCTCAAACTCACCTGGCTGGGACTATAGGTACCTACCACAACACCCAGCTATTTTTAGAGATGAGGTGAGGGGAACGATCTCACTGTTGCTCAGACTGGTCTCCAAACTCATAAACTCAAGCAATTTACCTGCCTCAGCCTCCCATAGTGCTAAGACAACAGGTATGAGCCACCATGCGTGGCCCCAAGTTCTTCATTCTTATGTAGGCAGATCTCATGAAGGTGAGTATTCCTCTTATGCCTCCTCCTGATGTCTTGACCTTGAGGTTTTCCTGATGGGTTTGTTTGTGTCCTCGCAGCTGGTGAGGAGGGGGAGGCTTACAAAATTCTAGCTAAAGACCTGAATGGCACCATTCCAATGGAAGGGATATCAATAGAGCTACCTGAAATAAGTGCTGGACTCAGTTTCCAACCATTGTCTACAGACAGACAATAAAGTATAGACACACTGGTGAAACTCTGGACTTGGCACTCATGGAGAATATAAAGATGAGTTAGGCACTGTCTTTCTTTCAAGAATCTGATGTGGCTACTCTTCTTATCTCTTGCTACATATCAAACCACCCCCAACATTTAGTGACTAAAAATAATGACAATCTTTATTATGCTTAGGAATCTTCAGTTTAACCCAGGCGTGCTGGGATCACCTGCTACCACAATGTTTAGGGGTTTCCACTGGGGTAACATGCATATATGGAAGCTGGAATAAGCTGAATGACAGAGAAATCTCTTTTTCTCTCTGTCATCTCTTGGTCTCTCTATGTGGTCTCCCCAGCCTGGGGGTCTCAAAGTAGTTAAACTTCCTACATGTTAGTTTCTGTTCCAAAAGTTGAAGCTAACAGATTTCTTATGAGAAAACAAACCTGGCCTCAGAGGTCTATTGTTCAAGCAAGTCATTCAGGCCAGACCACGTTCAAGGGGAGGGGAATTAGTTTAGCTCCCAATGGAAGTACCAAAGAACTGGCCCAGCACCAAGCTTATTATATGCATTTTTCTCCAGCGTTCACAACCACCCCTGGGTTGAGAATGTTACAGATAAGAAAAGTGAGCTATGGTGGGTCAAGCAACTTGCCCGGAACACTCTTGTCCTAACTGATAAAAAGCAAGGTTCAAAGCTTAGGACTTCAGTCTTGCTAAAGAAAATTTCTGGGTCTTTGGTTCAATTCTTTTAATTTACAAATAGGAAAAACAATCGACCAATCAAACAAACAAGCAAACAAACAAACTAAGGCTCCTCCAAAAGGAAAGAAAGGACTGTTTGGTGTAACATTTTATTAGCAGAATTAGGATAAACTAATCCCAGCAAGTACCAAATCTCTAGGCCACTTCCTCAGAGCTTCCAGGAAGTAGATGTGAGAGGCTTGATGCAGCTAGATCATTCAAGTCGGGGCATCATTATGTTGGATGTTTTAAGATGAGGTAATGCTGGAGGATACTTATCAGACACAGGTGTCATAGTGCTACCCAATCACTGTGAATTTCAGGAAACTAGAGGAACAGATGCCTAAACAACTTCGACCTCCAGTTTAAATACTTGGAGTAAGGTTACCTCACATTGTGGTCAAAAATTTTGTTATCCTCTCCTTAAAAGTATTAAATGTTTTGTAATTCTCCACATAGAGATCTTTCATCTCCTTGGTTAGTTGTCTTCCCAGGTATTTTATTTTATTTTTTTGCAGCTATTGTAAATGGTATTGGGTTCTTGACTTGATTTTTTAGCTTGCCTGTTATTAATGTATAGAAATGCTACTGATTCATATACATTAACCCGAGACTTGGCTGAATTTATTTATCAATTCTAGGAGTCTTTTGGAGGAGTCATTTGGGTTTTCAAGATATGAGACTGTATCATTGCAAATCAGTATAGACTGACCTCCTTTTTTCCAATCTGGACACTCTTTATCTTGTTTTCTTGCCTGATTGCTCTGGATAGAAATTCTAGTACTGCGTTGCACAGAAGTGGTGAAAGCGGGTACCCTTGTCTTGTTCCAGTTCTTGGGGAGAGGAGTGCTTTCAGCTTTACCCACGTCGGTATGATGTTGGCTATGGGTTTTTGTAAGTGGCTTTTATTATTTTGAGATATGTTCCTTCTAAGCCTAGTTTGTTAAGGGTTTTTATCATGAAGGAGTGCTGGATTTGATCACATGCTTTTCTTTTTTGCATCTATTGAAATGATCACATAGTTTTCTTTTTAATTCTGTTCTGTGGTGAATCACATTTATTGATTTGTGTATGTCAAAACATCTTTGCATCCCCAGGAATTAAACCCATTTGATCATGGCGATTATTTGTCTGATGTGCCAGTGAATTCAGTTTGCTAGTATTTTGTTGAGTATTTTTGCATCTATGTTCATGAAGGATATTGGTCTGTAGTTTTGTTTTATTGTTGTGTCCTTTCCTGGCTTTGGTACAGTATTAGGGTAAGGCTGGCTTTGCGGAATGAGTTTGAGGAGTCCCTCCTCAATGTTATGGGACAGTTTATTCTTATTATTATTTTTTGTATGTCTGGTAGAATTTGGCTGAGAATCTGTCTGGTCCTGGCCTTTTCTTCTGTTGAAGAAGGAGTTTATTTTTTATTTTTATTTTTATTTTTTTCAATTACTAATTCAATCTTACTACTCATTATTGTTTTATTCAAAAGTTCTATTTACTTCTGGTTCAATCCTGGGAAGTTTTATGTTTTCAGAAATCATTGCAATCGTTAGTATTTGAAACTCAAAATGGGCACTATACCTTTAAAAGAAGGAAGTTTCAAACTATCTTGTGTTTGGTTGGGTTGCTAAGGTTGCCATTGTTCTCAGATTCACAGCACTTACCCATTGAAAAGCTTCAGTAGTTTGGGTAAGAGAATAGGAGTCTAATTTTATTATAAAGGGAAATGAAGCTTTTCTGATAGCAAAAGATGGTCTTGTATCGTGCTGTTAATATGAATATACACTGTGGGTCTATGGTTTCTCTCTTTTTGTAATTGAATAGCAAAGAAAAGTAATTTTTTTTCATAAAAGAAGGCAAAAGTCTGGATATTATGCAGAGGAAGAGAGACAGAGACAGTGAGAGGGAGGGAATGCCAGCCAAATTACTTACTTTTACAGGAATAAAATCTACTAAAAATCTATTAACAGAAGAGACATTGCCAGGATTTGTATAACTGGTAAAGTTATCGGAAACCACAAAAACAGGGACCATTGAAGAGCTCCAATTGAAAATTAAGAGATCCATTTATAATCACTACAAAAAGGTGGGGAAAGTCTGGGATACATTATTCAGTGGTTTGAAATCATTAAGAATTAGTGTATCTGGCTCGGCGCCTATGGCTCAACGGGCTAAGGCGCCAGCCACGTACAGCTGAGCTGGTGGGTTCGAATCCACCAGCCCGGGCTGCCAAACACCAATGGTGGCTGCAACCAAGAAATAACTGGGCGTTGTGGCGGGCGCCTGTAGTCCCAGCTACTTGGGAGGCGGAGGCAGGAGACTCGCTTGAGCCCAGGAATTAGCGGGTGCTGTGAGCGTTGATGCCACAGCACTCTATCCCGGGTGACAGCTTGCGGCTCTTTATAAAAAAAAAAAAAAAAAAAAAAAAAAAACTTCATTAAGGAGGAGATTATACTTTTAACTACATTTTCAAGGGTAGGAGGGCAAAGAGTGGACCTTTAGGGGCTTTGTTAGCTCCTAACTTCTCAAATCTCTTAAGTCCCAAATAATGTTCGTTTGCCTCCAAGAAAGCTTATACTTCATTATTAGTTTACAGCTGAGTATTTGTACATAACCCATGAAACTGGCTCATGTGCATGTATATAATCTGCTATTTCTTTGGTAAAGATATGTTTTGCTTTTTTCAGATTTATCACAAAAATTTTTATAGCAAGGCCAGGTGCAGTTGTGCATGCCTGCAATCTTAGAACTCTGGGAAGGCCAAGGCAGGTGGATTGCCTGAGCTCAGGAGTTCAAAACCAGCTTGAGAAAAGAGCAAGACTACTAAAAATAGAAAAATTAGCCCAGCTTTGTGGCGGATGCCTGTAGTCCCAGCTGCTCAAGAGGCTGACCTGAGCCTAAGAGTCTTGAGGTTGTTGTGAGCTGTGACGCCATAGCACTCTACCCAGGGTGACAGAGTAAGACTGTTTCCAAAAAAACAAAAATTATAAGTATTTTCAAAACATTGTTAGTTAGAACAGGTATGAAAACATGGATGGTTTATATGAGGTTGCAGAATTAAGTTAGCAAATTCATCCTAAAATAGAGCAATATATCTCATTGATAAATATTAATATGGTCACCAGCAAGATAGTTCCTAGCTGCTCAAGTAGCCTCAAGTGCTGGTATTACAGGCATGCGCCACTGTGCCCCTGGCCTATCTATTACTTCAATATGTTGCATTAAAATGCTTCTTTGTTTGCTGCAACTTCTAATGTCCTGCAGTGTAAAGGCCAGGGTAAGTGGCATATATAAAACATTATAAAATAGTTAAAGGGTTACAAAGACCACTGCAAGAAGCTGCAGGCTGAGCACTAATAGTTATAAGCACACAAATTAGATGGTTCTTAAGCAGCCCAGATACTTGGGCGACTAGGGCAGGAGCAACACTGGAGACCAGGAGTTCAAGGCTGCAGGGTTCTGTAATCGTCACTGCACTTTAGGTGCCTGATATTGAGAGAATCTATCTCATTTAAAGAAAAATGGTTAATGAACAGAAAAAAAATACATAGTAAATGATGGCCTTTTCTCATTGAATCCCTGTCTTTAAAACAGTATAACAAAATAAACTGAATTTGAGTTATATATTTAATATCTGTAGGAAGATTTAATTTTATTTCAATACCTATGTAACTTATTATCTTTTTTAGTGTTCAATATAGACTTATAGATTTTATCTGTATAATTTTATATGTAAATGTTTTCATTCCGGGTTTGTGTTCTAATTTTTACTGTTTGTAGGTGTACTACAGTACAATCTTTGAAGGTGACCATAAAGGTTAATTTTCTCTTTTGTTTCTAGAATTTACATAGTACACGATGAAGTTAAGGATAAAGCTTTTGAACTAGAACTCAGCTGGGTTGGTGAATGTAAGTTATTTTTGCACATTTATTTTGATACGAGTTATCTGTATTGTATCTAATTTACCACTGGGTGCCCTTTCTGAAATAAAGAAAGCCAAATCTGGGCGGCGCCTGTGGCTCAAAGGAGTGGGGCGCCAGTCTCATGTACCGGAGGTAATGGGTTCAAACCCAGCCCCAGCCAAAAGCTGCCAAAAAAAAAGAAAAATCAGGCTCAGCGCCTGTAGCTCAGCAGCTAGGGCGCTAGCCACAAACACTGGAGCCACAAACCCAGCGCAGGCCTGCCAAACAAGAATGACAACTACAACCAAAAAATAGCTGGGTGTTGTAGTGGGTGCAGGTAGTTCCAGCTACTCAGGAGGCTGAGGCAAGAGAATCACGTAAGCGAGTTTGAAGTTGCTGTGAGCTGTTATGCCATGGCACTCTACTAAGGGTAACAAAGTACAACTCCGTCTCAAAAACAAAAAGGTATTACTAAAAAATGACCAATTTTCTTCTTTCTAGCATAGCAACCACAGGGTTTCAAGGCAGGACACCTAAAAATTAATCTAATCATGTTATAGCTGACTGTCCAGGATTTATAAATCATAGTGTAATTTATTCTTCATTTCCATAACAGCTTAATTTGGGCACATATAATCTCATGTTGAAGAAACACACGAAGTGAGTTGAAAGCATCTTGTATTACTCATTTAGATGAGTCTTTCATAACTTCTGGATTGGCTAGATTGTACGGTATTGCAAATCACAATAAAGCTCTCATTTTTAATTCATTTAAATGTTTGGCTTAATTTACAGTAACTAAAGGAAGACATGAAATTGTTCCAAAAGATATAAGGGAAGAAGCAGAGAAATATGCTAAGGTAAGCCAAAGCATAAAACATTCTCTAAAATAGTAAGTTGAATAGAAAACAAATTTGGCTGGTTTTATTAGTGAACACCAGGGTGCAGTTGAACTTAAGAAGTTTTGTAAGTTCTCTTTAGTCAGGACAAAGTTGTCTTGTTTCCAAAAGGAAAAGTGTTTTGTGAAAATGGATTTGGAGGATATTTAATGCTCCCATATGTATATATATTAAAGATATAGTTATTGTTAGAGCAGGATTTACTTAATCCTCTTTTTCCTCAAGTATCTTTTAAAACAGTGGTTCTCAACCTTCCTAATGCTGCAAATGTATTTTCATTGTTAAATAGGGTCGCGCCCCACAGGTTGAAAACTGCTGTTCTAGGCTCAGGGCCTGTGGCTCAACGGGCTAAGGTGCTAAGCCACGTACACCTGAGCTGGCGGGTTTGAATCCAGCCTGGGCTGCAGACGACGACGGCTGCAACCAAAAAATGGCCAGGCATTGTGGTGGGCGCCTGTAGTCACAGCTAGTTGGGAGGCGGAGGCAGGAGACTCGCTTGAGCCCAGGAATTGGAGGTTGCTGTGAGCTGTGATGCCACAGCACTCTATCCAGGGTGACAGCTTGAGGCTCTGTCTCAAAAAAA
>CAUYON010174007.1:0-40580 GCA_963573935.1 Arctocebus calabarensis | reverse complement strand
ATTTCAGACATCTCCGCTATCTGTTTGTTGATGGGATAGTCTGGATTGGATGGTTTGTCATTTGGGGGTGGAATTGCACCATTCTGTTTATTCATGTTGCCAGAGTTTTTCCACTGGTTCTGCCCCATGTTTGTTTTTCAGTTTTTAGCTATATGAGCAGGAGAGTGAAATTGGACTGGAAACTTCTACGGTTGTGGTTGACCAGCCCTCCACCTAGGTACTGGTGTGGTGACTGCAGCCTTTACAGTTCAAGAGTTCCAGTCAAATTGTAAATGCAGTTAGTCTGGATTATGGATGAGTTGGAGTTCTAGACTTCCAATCCAGGGTAGGGGGTGAACTGAAGTGTCAAGGTGGCAAGAAAAACATTTATAACACCAATCACATTGAGAGCAAATGGGCTAATACACTCATAGAAGGGCTGCCAGACACATAAGCCCACAGATGCGCCCACAGTCAGAAACATCAACATACAAACAAAACATAGCAAACAAACAGCCAATCACAGAACAACAGCTAAGAAGAAAAAAAAAAAAAGAATTCTACCATAAAAATGCTTCTTGTAAAATACTTGAGAATAGAGAAGAAGAAAAGCCTCTAACAAATATGATATAAGCTCTCTTAGAAGCTATAAGAAGGGAAGGAGAGGAGGGGGAGAGAGAACAAAGAAATTAACACAGGAGAGGAAGAAGAAATGTACAATTGAGAATAGGAGGTAATAAAAATAGCCTAAGAAAAGAAAGTGAAATAAAGAATTATTTATCCATGGCGCCTCCAAGAAAAGGATATTCAAAAAAAACCAACCAATCTCAAAAATATTATTCTTATATGTATATAGAAATAAAGGTCCTTATGTATGCTGCTATTGTCAATTTAAGTGGAATTAATTTACAATGCAATATACTTTGTGAACACCAGATGGTGCTGTGAGTGGGTCTCAGGCTTATATGTGATTTACCAATTATAATGATTCTATGGAAACCACACTATCTTGCCAGTCGCCATTTTTGGAGTTTCTCTGCCGGTTTGCATTGGAAAAGGTGATTTATTTTGGAAGATCAGCTCCAAACCACACTCACATCCAACCCCCAACTCTCGACCTCCAACCTTGGTGCACAGGTCATCCAAAACTCTCCTCTCTGCTCTCCCACTCTCTCACAGTCCAGCAACAATGATCGGCTGTGAGAGGGGAGCCCGCAGCGGGGCCTTGGGAGTGGGGCTCGTGGCAACTGCGGGGGGGTGGGTGGGGAAGGGGCTCGCAGTGGCTGCGGATCTCAGGGGGGGCTGCGGTGGTGGTGGCGGCACTGTGACTCACAGCAGCAGCAGCATCGGTGGCTGCACCGTGACTGTCAGCAGCGGCTGCGGCCGTCGGTATGGCCGCGGCTTGCAAAGGCTGCAGCAGCTGGAGGGGAGGGGGCTCCCGCAGCTGTTGCTGAGACCTTGAACTGCCATTTTTTTCTCCAGCTGAAGTGCTTGGGGGCCCTCTTTGCCAACTTCCCCAGCTCAAAGTGTCTTTTCCGCACCTCTCAGGCTTCACCAGGGTCCCCGCCTAATATAGCGCTGACTAGTCACCCACTCTCTCACTCTCTCAATGATCTGGGGAAAAGGCGCTGGCTATTTTGGACATTCCAATGTGTCTGTCCGGCAGAGTCCAGACCCTTCGGCTCACACCAGGGCTGCCCCGGGTCTCCGTGGATCCTAGCAGTGCCCCTTTCTGAGCATCAAACTCTTGAGATCCATGCTTCAGTGGAATTTTCTCCAATTAGGGCTTGTGGGTTGGGACCTGCTGTCCTCCCTGTGGGAGGGACCGGCTGCCCCTCTGCCAAGCAGGGGGAAACGGTTTGCAACAGTTTGTGCAGTTAAGAACTATATTTCAAACATGCCAATCCTCCCAATCGCTGTGCATCACCAGCTGCCCATCCACTCCAATAGTTCACACGGGGAAAGATCCAGAGCTCCCTCCCTCTCACCTGCTGACTGGGGAGAGATGGGCTATGGGACCATCTCTGCCGCCATCTTCCTCATCCTCTCTATAGTGCTATTTTTAATGGCTTTACTTTACATATTTCCCTGGTTAATAGCAAAGCTAAGCATGTGATCATTTTTTTTTGCCTTTTGCATACCTTCTTTTAAGAATTATCTGTTGATGTTCCGGTCTGCCTCTAATTTTCTTTTTTATTCTCCATAGAGACTATCAAAAATTGTCAGTGCTGACTATATTTCAAGTCATCACGGTGGGGTTTTAATTAGCAATAGTTGTGCCTCAGATTAACCTCATTGACTATGATACCGCCACTGTAAAAAGCTTTTATTTTTCTTATTGATATGTAGGAGGTTTTTATTTGGTCTAGACATCTATGCCACTTGTCAGCTGATTCTCAATGAGTGTCTAAATTTCTACAATCTTCTGAACAATGACATTGATAGCTTTTGATCCAAATCCACTTTTCAAGAATCTGCGTGTAACAAAAGACTTTTCAAGAACCTGCGTGTAACAAAAGACCTTGTAAGATACTGCCTCCCTTTGGAGGAGAGATTTGTTTGCTGTCTGGAAAAAAAAGGTAATGTCTTTCTCCAGGGCAAAGATGGGGCAGGTTTGCTAGCCATTCCTTTAAAGGATTGCATTTCAAAAGTAGGAGATTCCTCTGTTGTAGTATATACCACTAAACCACTAACTGCACATCTGTGTAGACCACTCTTACCGCATGTTGGGCGGGGTCATCAAAAACCATCAAGCTCATACTGTCTGCTGTGCTGTAGATGATTAAGTTCTTTGACTCTGACCCAGTAGTTGCATGCCTTCTGCCAGCAACCAGGAAACTGTGGCAGACTGGCTCATTAGCTTTCAAGTAGGGTAAAATCTGAGCTCTTTCATGTTTCCTATATTACAAAAATCTCCACCAACCAGGTGGCTCATCTGAGGGCAGTGCATGAGGCCCAAGGAAGCAAAAGAGGCCTGGGCCAGCTAGGATGTGGGATGTGAGAAGGTCCAGAGGCAAACCTGAAGGAGTCCTTCTGCCTCAGGGTGGAGAAGCTCAGCTGCATCCTGAGAGGTGCCAGCTGTCAATGCAGACGGTTGGCTGAAGCTGCTGTCCACTCCAACATCCACCCAGGTGGTCCTGCCATCATTGCCACCACCTTCTTTGTAGGCCCACTTTTCCACAAAATGTCCATCCTATTGCAGGTGACAAGGATCTCACCCAAGAGCAAGTATTTGACAGTTAAGTCCTAATTTGAAGCAGAGTCTTCTGTGAAAATGGGGAGTACATTTGCAAACAGTCCTACCTGATAGGAAAATATTATTTCAACAACCCTAGTGATGGATTAAAAAAAAAACTTCCTCTATGATTGATTCCGAAAGTAAATGTAACAAACGTTCTCCCTGTGATTCTTACCGGTGCATGGATCAACATGACAGTCTCAGTTTTGTCACAATTAAGGTCACATGTCTGCTGACCCTCTGTCTTAATCCTATGCAAGAGCAAGGAATCTGTGCACATTAGGTGCATTATGAATGAGTTCTGCATCCTGGTACTTCCTCAATGTATTTGGGCCCTCTCATTCTTTGTCAGGATAATGCTGCTGGCTAATCATAAATGATTGGAGATGACTGGGGCAGACATTGCCAAGTCCACCACACCAGCAAAGCTTTCAAGACAGTAGGAAGCTTTGGAGCTGACAGGTCACCAGTGGGCACAAGATGATACTGAAGAGGAACTCATGGCCAAAGATCTCTACTTAGAAGACATACTGAAAAAGAGTTTATGGACTTCTGTTTTTTTAAGACATGAATTAGCTTTATGTCAGGAGCATAGAGTAGTGGTTGATCTTGCAACTCTCAGCTGGAGCCTCTCAGAATAAAAAGGGAGGATGCATAAAGCAGTGGGTATGTAGCAAAGATCATTTCTGTCTGATCTGTGTTACTCTTTGTTTGAAACTAGAGGAAATGAGTAAGTTATTTAAAAAGGAAGGAATAATTTAAAAAGAAATGTTGGGGTGGGTGCGGTGGTTCACATTTATAATTCTAGCACTTTGAGAGCCTGAGGAGGGTGGATTGCTTGAGATCATGAGTTTGAGACCAGCCTGAGCCAGCCTGAGACTCCTGGCTCTCAAAACAGCTGGTCATTGTGACAGGTGCCTGTAGTCCTAGTTAATTAGGAGGTTGGGGCAAGAGGGTCTCTTGAGTTCAAGAGTTTGAGGTTGCTGTGAGCTATAATGTAATAGCACTCTAGAGGGTGACAAAGTAAATAAATAAAAATAAAAAATAATATTTTAACTTTTCCTTTTAGTGACTTTAATAATGAAAATTAGAGAAAGGAGCAAAACTCAAGCTAGTGATAATTTATAAAAACAGCAAAAATTCAATCTTTGGAAGGAACATTTTCAATTATAAATAATTATTATGTGAAGTCAGCCTGACTTTTAGCCACAGTAAACTTTTGTTTACTTGAGCTCGAAACACCCTGTATTTTGCCCTTAATTTTTGTTAGAATTTTATAACTTTTTTAGATGAAAGTAATAACTTTTTATTACTGAACATTTAGAAACTATGGATAAGCAAAATAAGACTTTTGAATAGTTCATTTTGAGCCTACAGCATGACATAGAAAGCAAATGTGTCAAAATTTTATTTCTAATAAATTCTTTTTGGAGTGAACACCAGGACCAGGGAAGATTTAGCAAACCTTGTAGATATTTGAATACTATCTAGAGAAAATCAGTAACCCTGAGACCCTGCCAGATATTGAAGTGCCTTTGAAATCATCGAGGGCAGGGTAAATAATGAGGTCTTGATCTGGAGTTAGAATGTATCAAATCTACCAAAAAAATCAAGGTTCTTATGTGATAAGAACTTCTCACTGTGTATGGCTATGCAACTGAACAAAAGCTGTCATTCATTCTCCAGGTGTTCTTGATAAGAGAGAGTTTATGTATCATTGTGAGACAGGAAGGAGGGTAATTACTGGAGGGTATATAGGTCAGGGCTGCCCAGGAAAAATTCTGTCTGGGTGGAATGGCCTAGGAAAGAGGCAGGTGCCTCTTTGTTATCAAGCGAGTGCAATTGCGTTTTGAAAGTTGAATGCTGTAATCAAGCACAAATGACTCTTGATGCTACAAATTAATCCATCCTGTTTTCTCTTCACATGCATGCACATATATGATCTTTGCCCACTCTGAGGACTGCTTGTTCAATTTTTTATTATTTTTATTTTTATTTATTTATTTATTTTTGAGACAAAGCCTCAAGTTGTCACCCTGGGTAGAGTGCTATGGCATCACAGCTCACAGCAACCTCCAATTTCTGGGCTCAAGCGAGTCTCTTGCCTCTGCCTACCAAGTAGCTGAGACTACAGGCGCCCGCCACAACGCCCAGCCATTTTTTTGGTTGCAGCTGTCTTTGTTGTTTGGCAGGCCCAGGCTGGATTCAAACCTGCCAGCTCAGGTGTATGTGGTTGGTGCCTTAGCCCGTTGAGCCATAGGCACTGAGCCTTGTTCAGTTTTTTAAATGATATCTGTGGCAGTTTTGATTTCCAAAGAAACATATTCTAAGATGGAAACTAGTGTGCAGGAAGGTTATTTGAAAGTGCCTTTGGGATCAATACCTGTGACCAGAAGCAAGATTGAGCAGAGGGAACCTACCTAGTAGTCTCAACAGAAACTTTGGAAACTCTATCCTTCAGTGAGGGGCTGGGACTTTATAGGCAGGTCACCGAGGAAGTTTTGAGACCAACTGTGTACGGTTCATTATTTTACTTCCAAAAAACACAGTTGACCTTTCTGATTCATCCATTCAAGTTCCAATTTGTTCTCCTGATTTGTGTGGCTAGGAGGGCTTCATTTGTTTCCGTCCACGTGGATTTTTGTGTTTCTCAATTTTTTGTGTATCTGAAAGCTTTCCCAATGACTGATGTGCCTTCATGCCAGTTGATCACAGGATGTAAGCCGCCTTTGAACAATCCCCAAAGGAACTGAGAGTTGAGAAATGTCTACTGGTGGCTTTCCCAGCAGCTGGAGTAATACATTCTTTATTTCCCAAGAGAATCTGGGTGACACATCATAGCATCTACCAGGGTTTTTTTTGTTATTAATATAAGTACTTAATTGCAATGTAGTCAATCTCATTGTAGTTAGTGTTTCTGAATTCCATTTAAGACATCTTATTTCTTTGCACCACGGTCATGAAGATTTTCTTTTATATTTTTGTCTAGAAGTTTTATTTTTATTATTATGTTTTATTTATACTTGATACTTTTCACTGAAATATAAATATTATGAAATGTTTTATGTCACCATCATCCCTAAAGGATATCTTCACTGGATGTGAAATTCTAGTTTAGCAATTATTTTCTTTTTGCTCTTTAATGGTATCAATCCTTTTTACTGTCTTTTACTGTTTGTGTTGAGAAATCCACTTTCACTTTAATTGCTGTTCCTTTGAAGATAATGTCTCTTAAAAAAAACCTCTGAAATTTTTTTTTTTTTTTTTTTTGGTTTCCACCGAAGTTTGATATGACTAAGCGTAAAGTTTTGTTTGTTTGTTTGTTTTTAATTTTACTTAGGATTATAGGACTTCTAGAATTTCTCTCTTGCTGTCTTTCTTTATCGTGGGGTCATCTTTAGTCATTATGTTTTCTCATGGTCCTTCTGCCTCACTGTTTCTCTATTCTCTCTAAAAACATGTTAGTGACCACTGAACTGTACACTTTTAATTATTAAAATGGTAAATTTTCTATCAGGTGAATTTTACTATAATTCTCTTAAAAAGGAATCAAGAGGTAGAAGGTTTTAGGGTTGGCTTAACCACTCAGTGATATGAAAGCTGTGGGTTGCTATCTGTTACTGAGATGGTTGGGTTTAATTTTACTCTCTTGCTATTTGTTTTCCTTTTTTTTTTTTTTTTTTTTTTCTTGAGACAGAGCCTCAAGATGTCACCCTGGATAGAGTGCTGTGGCATCACAGCTCACAGCAACCTCCAATTCCTGGGCACAAGCAAGGCTCCTGCCTCTGCCTCCCAAGTAGCTGGGACCACAGGCGCCCACCACAACACCCAGCCATCTTTTGGTTGCAGCCATCATTGTTGTTTGGCAGGCCGGGCTGCATTCGAACCTGCCAACTCAGGTGTACGTGGCTGGCACCTTAGCCCATTGAGCCACAGGCGCTGAGCCAGTTTTCTATTTTTTTTTTTAATTTTAATTTTTTACAGTTTTTGGCCAGGGCTGGGTTTGAACCCGCCACCTCTGGTATATGGGACTGGCACCAGTTATATCTTCTTGTACTTTTTTTTTTATAATTTTATTGAAGCATAATTCTGTACATTGGTGCAATCATAGGGCACGATTCATATACATTCAGAAATGTTTTGATCGTACTGTTACAGATAGCCTTCATGGCATTTTCTTGATCACTATATAAAGACATTGGTACTCTACCTTTAATAAGTTTCACCAGTACCCTGAATTCTTTTCTTTCTTTCTTTCTTTTTTTTTTGCCAGAACATCCTTGCTTTATTCAAAATTTTATGGGGGAAGTCATTTCTTGAGCAGTTATTTTAGGGCATATTTGTTGGTGATTAATTCTCTTAGATTTTTTTCACTGAAGCATTGTCTTTATTTCATCTTTATTCCTGAGGCATGTTTGCATTGGATATAGAATTCTGGCTTGACAATGTTAGTTTTTTCACTTTCAGCACTTTGAAAATGTTGTTCCATTTCTTCCAGCCTGCTTTTTCTCTCCTCCCCCTCCCCCGAAAAATACAGTTACTCAAATCAATGTTTCCCTCTACATAAAGTGTCATTTTTCTCCAGCTGCTTTCAAGATGTTTTCATTAGTTTTTAGCAGTTTGGTTATGATACATCTGACATAGCTTCCTTTGAATTTATTTTATTTGAGATTTGCTGAGCTTTTTGAATCTGTAAGGTTATATTTTTCACCAAATCTGAGAAGTTTTTAACCCATTATCTCTTCATATCTTTTTTCCCCAACTACTCTTTCCCTTCTCCTTCTGGAACTCTAACATGTTAATATGAATATTAGACTTTCTGATGTTATCTGACACATTTCTAATGCTCCAGTCATTGACTTTTAATTTTTTCTTTTTGTCCAATTGGATAATTTCTTTCTTTCTTTCTTTTTTTTTTCTTAGAGACAGGGTCTCACTTTGTTGGTAGAGTGCTGTGGCATCACAGCTCACAGCAACCTCCAACTCTAGGGCTTAGGCGATTCTCTTGCCTCAGCCTCCTGAGTAGTTGGGACGACAGGCACCTACCACAACGCCCGACTATTTTTTGTTGCAGTTTGGCCAGGGCCGGGTTTGAATCCACCACCTTTGGTGTATGGGACCAGTGCCCTACCCACTGAGCCACAGGCACTGCCCCCCAATTGGATAATTTCTATTGCTCTATCTTTAAGTTCGCTGACTTTCTCATTCTGCTACTGGTTCAATCTAGTCAATATTTAATTTCAGTAATTATAATTTTCAATCTCAAAAACATTCTATTTTGTTTCTTCTTTGTATCTTCTATTTCTTTGTTGAGACATTTATACCTTTCCACTGATTTCAAGAGAATTGCCCTTACTTCTTGGAACATGGTTATAATAGCTACAGATTGTTGACTACAAGATGACACAAATGTTAAAATTATTTTTTAAAAGATGCTAAGGTAGCTATTTGAATATTATGTTATGAGAATCTATGTCTTGTTTAAATCCTAAAGTGAATTTTGTTTTGTTTAAATAGGCAATTCAGGCTAGGGTCCAGCCTCAAGTTCTGACCCACCTTCCGTGAACTGTGGTTCTAAAATCAGTTCAGTTTTCAAAGACTTTGCAGGGCTATTTGAAGCTGTTGTGTGTGTGTCACTCAGTGGCCATTTGGGGGCCAGGATGACAGGCTAACCCATGGTACCACTCTCAAGCCATGTGCAGTTTAGAAGGTCCCATATGGGAAACCCAGGAGCTCATATGGAAAAGTTCCTTCTTTTCTCAGATTTTCTGGCACTTTTGACCCCCTGAAGTCCCACTTTTTGTCCTTTGGTTAGAAACGTGGGTCATTAGTTGTACTTCTCTGTTGCGTACTTCCCATAGCTGTGGCTGAGTATGGAGACATCAGAGGACAAAGAGAGAGAAGAAAAAATGTTATACTGCACCACCCTCTAGGGTCCCAGCTTCTCTTATGAGAGGGAAGACCCCCCCCCAAGAGCTTCTCCTGCTCCATTGCTATTGCTACTGACACCTGGGGAAGGGGAGTGGGAGAGAATGGAAAAAGATATAAAACCCAGAGGCTTTCCCCACCTTCTCTGACCTTCAGGATTCTTCCCTTGACCCTGGGCCAGAAGGTGAGGGTTTCTGAGCTCTGCTTGGTTCTGGTGTGCACATCCAGGTTTCAGGCCAGATGCCAGGTGATACAGGAGGAGGTAGGTAATGAGATACTCACCAGGGGCTCGCTGGTACTATAGATTCTCATTTCTTTCCCCAGTCCTCTCATTGTCCTCAGAGAGTTGCTCTATATGTTCCCTCCAGGGCTTATTATCATATTCAGTGGGAGAAACAGGGTGGGGTGTGCTTACTCCAACTTGCCCAGAACAAGAACCTCTCTATATAGATAGAGTAGAAACTCTAAGTTGACAAGCCAAGGGGCTGTGAGAAACTGGCCAACTTGTGGAGGTTGCCCACATAAAGAATTAGACCTACTGTACTGATACGTACATGTGGTGTGTGTCTGGTCTGTGAAAATTAGGTCAACTTAAGGAGGTGGTCAATTATGGAGGTTCTACTGTGTATTCATCCAACATTATCGATGGTTAGGGAACTTTGCCTTTAACAAATGACCAATGCTAATAGTCAGGATTGCCCACCATTTGGCCTCTAGCGGTGCTGTTCTTACTGCTGGATGATGCCTTCTGGGCCACCTTGGGGCTGGGCTGAGGCTGGCACTGCTGTGATGGGTCCGCCTGTGGCTGGGCTACTCAAAGACGTTCCTATCTCCTCAGGTCCTGGTTCCTGTCTTCACCTTCCCATTCCTTCCACTGAGCAATCCAGGTCCTAGGTAAGGTGACCTCTTTGCAGAGCTTGCCTGACCCATGACAGAGCCTCAGGGAAAAACTGGAGCCTGGAATGCCTGGATGAGAAGTTTGGCCATGACTTAATAAGTACTAGGGAGCTGCTGAAGATTCTTGAGGAGCAGCATCACATAACCACCATCATTAAAATATTTGTTAAACACTTACTAGGAGCCATATACTATGCTATATATTTTTGTAAATGTTATTGCATAGACCTTGCTATGTTAAATCTTCCAAGTAGTTTATGAGATAGATACTGGTTTTCCTCATTTTATAAATGAGAAAACTATTTCCACTTGGAAGCAGCAAATGTTACTAACATTGAGGGGGGAAATTAACACCCAACCTTATGTTGAGAAAGAGAACAAGTGAATGACCCCAGACTTCTATAAGCTGGTGACCTTGAGCATTAATTTCTTCTTCTGCAAAAAGAAGATAACAATGGTCCCACCTTGCTGTGCAGACACAACCTGATTTATGAGCTCAGCATGCTTCCCACTGTGGCAGGCACACAGGAGGCACTCAGCAAGTCACTGTTTTATCTGTCTCTTTGCTGCAGCCTAGCTGAACCAGCACATAGAGTTCTACTTGGCTCTCTGAGGATTGGCAGGTCTCCTGGACCAGACTTCATTTTTAGTGATAATTGGATGCTTATTATCACCCAGAGATCTGGCTTGACAGCTATTTTACACATTACCAAGAAAAACAAGTAGCTGTGTCTTGGTGGCAGTCAGAGGGCCAACACATTAAAATTAGTTGGCATGACCCACGACTTCACCTACAGCCAAGTGTTTAAAGACCTCATCTCATCCCGGTCCATTAAAATGCTACTCTTTCAATTTCTATAAAGAGACAGGGGAGAAAGGGGATAGGTACTGGCCTCACTAAACGTGTGAGGTCACACTTAAAAGCTGTTTCCACACCTTTAGTCAAGAGTTCAGGGACAATCCAGGCCGCAGAGAGAAGTAATGTCCTGCCAGTAAGAGGGGCAGTAATTTTCCAGTCTTGAGTGACAGCCCTAAAAGTACCTGCCTCTTATGATTGAGGTGAGGAAATGAGGTCAGGTGTGTGGCATGGCCATGGGACTGCGGGTGCTTAACACTGCTACTTCCCTTACTCCCAGCTGTCAGATGGGTTCCATCTGCCCCCCAAGATCCAGAGGAGATAATTGCAAATCCCTGCCCCACCTGTGCCCACCTTCAGAGTTTGGTGAAGACCCAGGCACACCTTTTCTCGCTTCCCTCCACTGCACTTTCCCTAGTTAGGTTTCTGATCTGACCCAGGCGTGGAACTCAGCTTCAGACACATAACACACGCCACACTCACTCATGCACATCCTAACACGCACACATATGTGCTCACACTCACACACACACACACTCACACATGTACTAGCTCTCTCACACACTCTCAGTCATCACACACACACACACAATCTCACACTCCTTCACACAGTACACAATCACACACTCTCACTCATACTCACTTTCATTCACGTTACCCAGTCACATGATCTCATGCACACACACACACACACACATATACTCTCACACACTTAATTTCATACATAACCTACATTCTTGGAAATACTATTACTCAGCACATAGTACCTACAGCGTTCCAAGAGCATCTTTGAAACACATGTACTAAATAAAACCCAGTTTCTGTCTGGGTTGTGAACACCGCCGCTCACAGATTATAAACCCTTAACCACACAGAGTGTTGGTGACAATCTGAGCATCCTCGTTTGAATGTTGGTCTGCAAACACCTCCCTCTGTGAACACTCACATACACCCCTCACGCGCTCATACACACACACACACACACACATATCATCATCTGCTCATGACCTTGGCATGTGTTCCCACTTCACTGAAACTTTGGAGAGATGGAGAAGATTCACAATAAAAATACAATAGTACAAAACCAAGTACAGACAGCTTGTTTTTTGTGGAGTCCCTTATGCATTTCTGCCCCTTCTGGCTCTACTTCCTGCCACATTTCCCAGGCCTCTGTGGATCCCTCTGCCTTCCTGTGGGCCCCACTAAGATGCTCTTTTCTGATGTTAAATAGTTTAGAACCTCCTGGGTTCTCATTTTTCACTTCCTAAATACACATGGTTCCTTCCCTGAGAACTTTCCAACCAGGAGTTAAATACTCTGAGCTGTTTTACTCTGCTGCCTCCTTCCCTGCCCCAGGGCCAGAGGCCGTAGTGGTGTTAATGTTTAGTTGCTGCCTTGAGAGCAGGCACACATCTATTACTGCTATTCCTGGGGCCCAGTCCTGGCACAAAATATGCCCCGAATAAGCATGACCTAACTGGCTGATGGCACAAATCATTTTATGATGCAAATTAGATCAGAATTCTTTTTTTCTTTTTTTGAGACAGAGGTTCATTTTGTTGCCCTTGGTAGAGTACCATAGCGTCATAGCTCACAGCAACGTCAAACTCTTGGGTTTAAGCAATTCTCTTTCCTCCGCCTCCGGACCAGCTGGGATTATAGGTGCTTGCCACAACACCTGGCTATTTTTAGAGACAGGGCCTCACTCTTGCTCAGGCTGGTCTGGAACTTCTGAGCTCAAGCAATCCACCCACCCTGGCCTCCCAGAGTACTAGGATTACAGGCATGAGCCACCCTACCTGGCCCTAAACCAACATCCTCGGTTATAATTCTGCTTAACTCATTGCCCCACTGTTTAACCTTGGGCAAATCTTTTCAGCAATGTGAGCTTCAATTTTGTGACCTTTAAAATGGGGATAATGATATTATTCCCAGAGCCAAACTGACTGTGAAGCCAACAATGCTTAGGTAGCTCTCACTTCTAAAGCAATATCTGCTTTTGTGCCAAATTTCATGTTGGTGAATTTGTGCTCTTTTTCTAAAAAGGATCCCCAAATTGGGGAGCACAAAACCGGCTGTTGGTGAGTGTTGCAAGAAAGAAGTGAGAAGATGTTTGTAAATGCTCAGCCCGACTGTTCTGAGTGCCTCAGGCGCTGGAAGCCACTGCAACAAGAACCTAGCCTGAGCGGTCTCAGCATGTCTGTGGAATGGACTGCTCGCCTGGAGAATGGGTGTGCTTACTGCGACCTGTGCCTGGTTTTCTCAGGCAAAGAGAGAATTCCTTTTGACTCAGTCTCAGAAGAGCCTGTCTTTAAACATAGCCAACTCTGCAGAGGCCGCTTTGCTTAAATCTTCTGCCAGTTCCCCTCCAGTTGACACAGTGGAGTCAGACGGGAGGAAGTGTTGTTAGATAGCTAGCTAGAAATCTCAGCTCTGCTGGGGAAGGAGGACAAGGGTGGCCCCCAGGCCTCCATCTGGGTGCCTCCCACCTTAATTTTGTACCAAGTGATTGCTCACACATGGGGAGGAGGATGTGCATGTCTACCAATCTACCAATCAGAACTTAGCATGCCAGCTGCAAAAAGATGATGCTCTAGCCTAGCATCAGGAATAATAGTCTTAAAGTGAACAGCCTTATGACTAATTATCATGGCATTAACTTCAATCCACAGAGAGGTCCACAACCCCCAATGAGCTCTCAGAGAGGCTCCTGGGAGGTCCACTTGTGCAGTAAGACTCTGGTTCCAAGGCAACTCATGAACCCCGAGGCAGGCCTGACCCAGGGCTATGAAAGAGAACCTCTGGCCATGACCTTTGCCTCCTTGCCTATGTTCTGCACCAAGTTCATTCACTATCTATGGTGAGCGTATCCTGCTTTGTAAGCTTTCTTACTCTGTAAACCTATCTTTCTTTGCCTCAATAAACTTTTCTCACACTTGCCTTACTTTGGAGTGTCTGGTCATTTTTTGACTAAAAGTGCTCCAAGAACTGAAGACCAGGCAGCTGCCTGACACCTATCAGTGTTACAGACTCTTCGGTTCCTATTGATGGAAAAGAAGCCATGCACTGTAAAAGAATTTAGAGAGGTTTATTCTGAGCCAAATTTGAGGACCATGACCTGGCACGACACCCAAAAAGTCTTGAGCAAGCAGACTTGCCATAGTGGGCTCACAGTTTGATTTTATACATTTCAGGGAGACAGGAATTACAGGTGAAGTCATAAATCAACACTTGGAAGACACACATTAGTTTGCCCCAGAAAGGTAGGACATCTTAAAGTGGGGTTCGTCACAGCTTATAGATGGGTTTAAAGATAGTTTAACTGACAGCTGCTGGAGAAGTTTGGCTTTGTCTAATAGACCAGGATTCAGCAAAAAGGAATGTTGAGAGTTCAGATAAAGGTCTGTTAATCAGAGACAAACTACTGGACATGTGCCCGGGCCCAAGGGGTTTGCTGTGTATGTTGAGGACCTGCAGGTAAGTCTTCATAGCCTTAGCCTGTTAATGAGTCACAAAGGATATCTCTAAGGGAGGGGGAAAGATGGGGCTTGTCTAATCTCCTTTCTCATAGCTAGCAACGCAGTTTTAGGGGATCCTCTTGGCCAAGAGGACCGTCCAGTCAGTCATGCGCTGGGGGGAAGCCTTGAGATTTTATTTTAGTTCATATTCCCCTTGTCAGGGCCACTGCTGTGATTAATTCCTGTGTTCTACTTCCTAGACCTCTGATACACAGAGCTGAGGTATGATGGGTCACCGTCCTTCGCTATGACATGGCAGTTCTCCTGGTGGGTCACAGCTCCTAGTACCGGCTGGGCATTGGGAAAGGTATGGAAGTAGCAAGGGGGAACCAGCAGTTGCCATGGAAAGGAATGTCTGAGGTTGGGAGAACAGTGAGAACCTTGCGTGTGGCCAGAGGGCCAATCCCTGCACAGCTGTGTCAGGGAACCGTTGGGGGTTCTCTTGGGGCCTGCCCCAATACTCACCAACTGGCCATTGTGGAGAGTCAGCAGGCGTGGGTCAGCAGGGTTTGCCCTCCAACACCAACATGCAAATCTGGGCTGATCCTGGTAAATAAAGCAACTAAGAAAGGTTTTTATTGATAAGTAGGTTGGCCATGGTGACTGAGACAGTGGGTTTGGGACTGGGGTAAAGGGCGTCTTTGTTAAGGGGTGTTTGCTACCATCAGAATGGTGTCAGCATGGGCAGAGGGGGCAGGCTGGTGGCAACATTATGAGTGGGTATACCCTAGGACACCCCTTGACCTGGACTTAGGAGGTTGGTGTAGGTGGCAGAGTCATGCTAGAGGTTGACTCGGGGGCTCTGAGCAGCCCTGTGGACCATGCCCAGTGTTCTCAGCAGGGATATGATGAGCTTGGGGCTCCGCACCTGGGATACAAAGCTGCCCCAGCTCCACAGCTCCTCAGAACCCTGTATCTCCCTCATACCATGAATGAATGTATGAATGTGATGGGGTGTCTGTGGAGTTCCCAGGCTAGATCGCCTCTGTGTGGTCCGGGCAAGATGGCCAGAGCCTTTTTGGGGGGTGTTTCTCTCTCGGGTACTCTGCTTTACAAAGCTAGGGTTTGGAGATGGCAAAAGTAAAGGCCACAGAGAATCTGGCCCATCTGGTTTGTGAATGCTGAGCTTCCAGGCCTGCCCCTGGGGTTCAGGTCACTGTCATGGGCAGCGGGGCCATGAGCTTCCTCAGGGCAAGCCCCAGAGGGGACAGCCTCCTGGTTTCAGGAAAGGAGAGTCATCTGCACAGCCAACTTTCTGGGTAACAGAGAAATCAGATACAATATTACTAGTCCTGAAGAGGGGGCTCCCAGGTACCTCAAAGGCAAATAGAAATTTCTGGATGTACTGGACATTACCAACAATTCTAGCCACTCTCTGGCCTCCCAGCAATAGCCCCTCTTCTGTGCGAAGGGGGCCTTGGTCTGGCTATCCTGACTCAGCCCAGCCCTGCACCACCCATAACCCAGGTAATCTGAGGTAGCTCAGAGGTGGAAAAGGTGGTGAGGAGGAAGTAGTGAGACTTTGATCCAGGAGTGGTTTGGGGTTAGACTTCGGCGAGTGAATTTTTCTAACCCAGTCCCTCTCTCCCTCCCCCCACCATGTGCTAACTCCTTTAGAATAAATCAAAATTGGAAGAACACCTCTCCCAAATAGATCTTGCCTATTAGAGGTCTTTCGAGTTTCTTGTATTATAAAAAACTATTTTCTCTTCCCTAATACTGTTTGTATTAAAAAACTTCCTTTGATAACAAAGGGCTTTCAGGTTAATTTATAATCTAAGGTAGAATTGCCTCCCTGACAGTAAAGGGAAGCAGATCAATATGACTCATTTAACAGAAACTTTTTAAACACAGAGAACTGAAACAGCAAGAAAAACTCTAATATGGTTTTCTTTTAGCATCATTGAATAAGTGCATCTGACCTGACGCTGTTCTACCTTTGCCTTTTACTAAATACACTAATCAGATTTATGTTTTCCAGAAATGCTTCTACCTTTTCTAATAAAGCTTCCTCACCTCTCAGCCTTCATGGAATTGAGGAGTGTTAGGGCCTCACTCTGGATTAGGCTTAAGAAAATGTTGTGACTGCGTTGATCTTCTATCCAGACCACTAAAATTCTTCATATCAGCACTAAGGCCATTTCATTCTCTTATGTGTTCATTAGAGTAGCATTGTTAATGTCCTTCAAGAGCTTTGTCTTCACATTCAGAATCTGGCTAATTCTTTGGCACATAAGGTACAGCTTCAACCCATCTGGGGTATTGACAAACCTTTCTTATTAAACTTTTGTAGCCTTTGTTTTAAATTAAATGAAAGATGTGTGACTCTTCCTTTCACTTGAACACTTACAGCCATTGCAGGTTATTAATTGTCCTGCATTGATTTCAACATTCTTGTTTCTCGAGGAATAAGGAGGCCCAAGGAGAGGGAGACAGACAGGAGAACGGTCAATCAGTGGAGGAGTCAGAACATACAATGTTTATTAATTATCTTTTCTACCTTATATGGACATAGTTCATGTCACCCCAAGACCATAATGATAGTAATATCTAAGAATACTAACCACAGATTACCATAACAGATACAACAGTATCTGTTTCTAACAGTCACAATAAAGTTAGAAATTTTTCAAGAATTACCATGTATGGCACAGAGGCAGGAAGTGAGCACATGGTGTTGGAAAAAATACTGTAAGATTTGCTGGATGCGCAGTTGCCACAAACTTTCAAATGTAAAAAAAGAAAATACCTGCCAAGTGCAACAAATTGAAGTGAAATAAATCAAGGTTTCTCTGTAGTTTAAAACCATAACTATCATAAAATATTTTATTCTTAAAAACAATAACAATAAAGATTTTAATGATGCCATCAAACATTGGTCCACTTTTCCTCTGAGTATAAGATTTTATTTTTAGTGGGTTTTTTTTTTGACTTTTGAAATATTTAGAAACAAACTGAAATGCATAAAACAGTTTATATAAATATGATTCGGTAGATCAGTTTACAGACCATGGTCAGCACGCACACAACTGAATTGTTAAATAATTTATACCAACAGCTGGATGATGAAAATATAGGGGAAATGAAAACTGTTTTCTGACTCAAATTTCATCTACTGAGACAGATGAAAGAGCTGTTGAGGCAAAGGTCTGGAACATTTTCTTTTTCATATATCCCTCCCCCATTGTGCATATACAAACATTTTTACAGGCCTTTCTTAGTTCTTGCTTCTAAATCCAAAAGAAATTCAACTTCAAAGCAAGAGTTAAAGTTTTTATGATATTGGGATTTTTAATTTATATATAACTGATATACATATAAATTATATATATAAAATACATAAAATTATATACACATATAATAAAGCCAAAAGCTATTTCATGAATAATTTGCTCATTCTTTTTAGTTATAGCACATTTAGCCTAAAGTATATACTCAATATTTGTTGAAATAATTTGTTAAACTTACAGATAATATTTTATATTAAATTAGCACTATTTTTAATTTTCATTTGAGGGATGGTGACACCACTTTGTTCTTTCTCAAGCTCTGGTCACAAAATGCTTTTCTACTTAGTATTTGAACAATCTTCTCCAGGTAAGTGAATCTGTCTTATTCCATAAGTCAGTGTGAAGGGCTCAGCAGGAAGTACTGTGGGGAAATTTTTTTAAAATAGCTGGTAAAACTCCATTTTTTATCAGAATGGAATGTAGATTCTGGACTTAAATTCACTCCAGTCAAAAGCAAGCAAACAAACAAAAAACATCTTTTAAAAAATATATATATATAAAAGAAGAGTTTTCCAATATTAAATGGAAATCCCTGCAGAGACATTTTGAACCTTGGGACATAAAACAGTATCTCCAAGGAATCCTAGCAATATCTCTAATTGAGATGACAGAGATGAGAGTTTAGGGGATCTTCAGTGTCTGAGTGTTGAGAAGACACTGAGAAAGAGAAATTCTGGAAAGGAAAAAGCTACCCAGAAAATGAGTTGTAGATACCTGTGTTGAGATCTTTTGCGCCTTTTTGGTACACTGAGTTCTGTGTGCATATGGTGAAATTCCATGAGGCTAGGTAAAAATGATGGAGAAACTATAAGCTGAACCGTTTCTAATAGTGCACGTACAAATTTGAGTTCTATCATTATCGATTATCCAGGGCATTCAGTAGAAATATTACAAGAGTATCACCTGGGTATGGGTAGAAACGTATAACATATATATAAAATAAAGTCTCAATTAGTACCAATGTTATTTTTTTTAAGTAGAAAAGAAAATGAAATAAAGTCTTGAAATAAATGCAAACAAAACATGATGCAAACCTTCCGACTTATTCAAAAGCCTAATCTAAAAGTAAACAAATAACTTCATTGCTCACAAAAACAAAATCCAGTGCTCTTTAGTGGAATACAAAAATCCAGATTCTTCACAGTGCAACTTGTGGTTTCACTGCAGAAGCAGGACCAATTTTTCCTACTCAAAATTGTTTAAGACTGATGATTTCACACATGCACCAAGAAAGTATATAAATATTTATTGCATGCATTAATTTTAGTCGTTGTATCCATTGAGGCATTGAAAGTTTGCCAATTGGAACATCTTGGCACCTATTAGATCCAATGTAGAAAACCTATGTTGTAGAGAAACAAAAATGGATGGACTACTATCTCCTGGTCAAGAGGACCTATTCCTATAACCTAAGGAGCTGGGGGTACAGGCCTGGAGAAAAACCCTTCTCGACCCACTCAATCAGGGTGCTCCCCACCTGCACTCGGTAGACAACATCCTATCTTCTACCATCAGCCCCTTACAGAGCCCACCTCCCCTGCCCAGCCCTGTCCTGCCCAGACATACCCTACTGTGCCCCACCTGGGGGTGCTCTGAGCAGGAATGGGCCAGCAGGGCTGGACCCAGCCTCCCTGGTAAGCAGAGACTCAAGAAACCTCTGGATTCCTGTTTCCTTGTCTAGATAACCCAGGGGTGCATATGGGCTGTTGGGTGTGGAACAGAAGGACACGGGAGGGAGGGCCGCACCTCTGCAGGCTTACTCTGCTGGTGTAGAGGACAGTTGCCCACCCTACAGCACCCTGCACTACGGGCTCTTGATTCAGTAGATTAAGCATTTTATAGATCGTATTTTAAATACATGTTTTAAACTTGTCCTCTTGGAGACAGGACACAATTATAAGAGGAACTTTACCTAACAAATTCAATCAGTGTAAAGTGGATATCTGTATCCTCTGTGAATCCTCAACAATTAAAAAAATTAAATAAACTTGTCCCAAAAAACAAAAGAAAAAAAGAAAAAGAAATGCCTATTGACTCAACACTACCTAACGTTAACGTACTGACAGGGTCAATTGTCATTTCCTGATAGTAGGACAATGGTCAATCATTTTTCTTAGATCTTTTTTAGTATTTGTGTTTCCTGAACGATGAATATGCCAAATGAATCTGCCTGAGGAAAGATGTCGTCAATGTAATGTCATATCTACGTACTTCTGGAAGGTGAGTGCAATAATTTTGAGCCCCTGTATTGGTTAAGGTTTTAAAAGTCTGCTAATTGATATATTTAGCAGAAGTTAGAGTTAACTTAGATAATCTATGTGCAATGTACAAAATTTAATTATTAATATCTTGAGAAAGAAAACATGAGTTGAGGCATCATTTCCTGATTTTTAATTATAGTACTAGGTAGTAGCAATGAAATCATTCTGGTACTGGAATATAAACCAACACATAAACCAATGATACAGTAGAGAGCTAAGAAACTGACCCGTGTATATTGACAACCAATTATCAATAAGGCCACGAAGAAGACTCAGCGGGGGAAAGACAGCTCTTCAATAAAGAGTGTTGGGAAAATCAAATAGCCACATGCAAAGGAATGAAATAAGATCCCCCCCATTTTATATTATACACAAAAATAAACACATGGAATAAACTAAGTGTAACAGGTGAAAACCTAAAAATTTCAGGCAAAAATGTAGGAAAAAAGCTATTTGAGTTTAACCTTGGCAATCAATTTGGCCCCCAAATGGCCACAAAAGCACAATAAATAAAAGTAAAAGCAACAAGTGGAATTATATCAAACTAAAAAGCTTCTGCCCAGCAAAGGAAACAATCAACAAAGTGAAAACACAGACACTGGAGAGATGATATCTGCAAACCATACAGCAGATATGTGATTAATATCCTAAATATATAAGAAACTCACACAACTGAATAACAAAAAGATAAAAAAGAACTAAATTAAAATTGGGAAAGAACCTGAATAGATATTCCTCCTAAGAAGACATACAAGTATCAAACAGATTCATAAAGTGTTCAGCATTACTAATCATCAAGGAAATGCACATTAAAACCACAAAATCTGTGAGATTGTATTTAATTGTAAAAGACTGAATACTTTTCCCCTAAATTTATGGAAAAGTCCAAGAGTCCACACTCATCGCTTTTATGCAGTATTATGCTTGAGTTAAACCCAGTGCTATAAATAAAGAAATAAAAATAAAATGATTACAGCATACAAAGTAAGTGTAACTATCATAGTGGAGATAACATGATTGTGTACTTAGAAAAACTGAAGGAAGCTAACAAAAAAAAGGTATAAGAACTAAAAAATGAATTTACCAAGATTTTATAGTCAGTAGATAAATAGGTTAATGTAACAGAATCTTATTCTTAGAAATTGAAATAAAATAGCAATGAAACAAAATGTATAAAGTTAAATTTAGTAATGTATGTTTGCAATGTATATGTTGAAAACTAAAGAAAAAACCCCCCAACTAACACAAATTAAACAACAACTATATAAACAGAGAGAAATACCAAACTCATGCATGAGAAAATATAATAATGTAACAAAGTCAATTCTCTGAAAAATGATCTATGAGGACTTCAAATTCTGAGCACAAATGACTCTTTAGGTCCCTATTCTTTCTGCCATGCTACACAAAGAAACTGAACCAGAAAATATGGGCTGTGAAGTGGCAGGGCCTCCCCAGCCCGGGTAGATGTTTAGAGAGAGACCCTCCAGCCCCCCACACCCCTTCTTCTTCTTTAACAACAAACATTCTTTTCTCCCCCCGCCAGAGGTCACATGGCCCTGGATACTTTCCTTATTATTGGTAAGGAACTTTTCTCCTTACAGTGACTCTTTACCCCAGGGATAAGATTTACCTTGATTAAACACCAGACAAATAAAGCTGTTCCCACAGTTCAGTGCTGGCGGCCATCTTGGCTGCTCCTGCCTCCCAGATCCCATGCTGGTTTGCAAAACTTCTCTTGACCCCAGAGCATGCCCTTAGGAGGATCTTAGGCCCTTACAACGTCTGCCTAAAAGAATTTATATAACTACCTAAAGAATTTAGTGTTGTTTCCAGCAAAAACATGACTCTAGGCCCCTAACTTCCTTTTCTTAGGTATCTTTATGCATATCTACAATTGTAAATCCCTCTTTGTCCTGTGAGATATAAACTTCCTAAATTTCAAAAATATTTCCTCAAGGACCTGGGAGTTATCTTTTGAAATGCAAACATTTAGGATGAGAGATTCCATTTCTTCTGGTTCCTATAGGAAGGTAAATCCATAACTTTGGTGAAGACCTTTCTCTAATTGCAAAACTATTTGTGATCATAAAGATAGAAGTTTGTTTCCCTACTGCAAAATAGATAAGAACCAGTAAGCAAACACAGATGGCCTAATCAAAATGACCAATCTCTTCCCCCTTAATGCTATTTGATACTTTTTCCTTAGTATAACCTACATTTAAAAGGCCTTCTGCTTTCCTTTCAGGAGACTTAAACTCAATTTATACTTAAGTATATATAATCTACAGCTGTAGTCTGAATAAAATGTATCTTGCCATTTGTAAAAGTGGGCTTGTGAATAATTTCTTTTCCAAAAAAATTCTAGATATTCATCTAATACTTAATGAGATCCCAATCAAAATCCCAGAGGCCTTTTTCTAGAAACAAAAGCTGATACTAAAATGTTCAGAGAAATAAAAAGGGCTTGAGATAGCCAAGAAAGAAATAAAAAAAAGTTGGAGAAATTAGACTACTTTATTTCAAGACTTACAATGCAGCTATATTAATAGAAACAGTGTGGTGTTGATAGAAAGATAAAGTTACAGAAAATGCAATACCATAGAGATTCTAGTATAACCTACACATTTATAGTTAATGGATTTTTTAAAAAGGTGCCAAAATAGTTCAATAGGGGAAAGATGGTTCTCTCAGGAAATTTTGAGACCAAAACAATGCTAAAATGGCTGATTTTGTACATGGTAAAAAAATATTCACCAACCTTCATTTCATACCATAAAGAATAGCAAATGAAATGCATCACAGAATTGAACATAAACATGTCTATAAGGGAACATAGTAGAAAATATTTTCAACATGGAATAGGTAAAGGTTTCTTAGCTAAGACATAAAAAGTTCAAACCATAAATTTTTAAAGTGATGAACAAAATATTGTTCAGAAAACAAAAAGGCAAACTACAAACAGGGCAAAATATGTGCAGTATGTGTAGTAGGTAAAGAAATTTAATCAAATGGTTTTAGGAAAACAAAGCCCAACAGAGAGGAAGAATCACCTGATCATCTGTGTTTAAAAGAAGAAAAGGGGCATTATTTTAGCCAATGGAGTCACAGTGGACTAAAGGCCAAAAATAGCAGGGCTCCCCCACTGACTCTGCCTTTTCCCTTTTATTTCCCACCAAGGGCTCCTTGTTCATGGGTACCCTCTCACTGGACAGTTTGAATCAAGCTAGAAAAGGCTGACTCAGGCTTTTAAATATTTCAGAAATAAGCATTAGTTTCAAGGTCCCAGGAAGTTAAGTTTTACAAATTCTTAAGAGTTGACTCAGATCTGGAATACTATGCAGCCTTAAAGAAAGATGGAGACTTTACCTCTTTTGTGTTTACAGGGATGTTCATTTTAAGTAAATTAGCTTTCAGAATAAGTTGAAATATCCAATGAATGCTTGCAGTGAACTTATATACATACACATGCATACATATATTTATGTATCACACGTTTTTTACTTTTTATGTTTTAAGTCAAATGTCAATGCTTCTTAGGAACATAGGAAAAATATATCCAAACCTCATTAGTAACTAGGGAAATGTTAATTTAAACAAAAGGTATATTTCTTTCCTAAAGGTAGCAACAGGTAAAAATTATTAATATCCAGAGTTTCTGAAAATATGAGGAGCTAGCACCCTTATATACTCTTGGTTACAATATACTCATACATTATTGGTTACTGATAGAGCATTTTTAGAAGGTAAAATTGGGCAATACATCAAAGGATAAATTTATACTTACCTTTTAATCTATCAGTTCACTTCTAGGTATCCTTCTTACAGAAATACATGGCTGTACTATATCATATATACAATGATTTATCCGCACATTGTAGTAGCAATAATTTGGAAGTCACATTAATATCTGTCAATAGGGGAATGGACAAATGATGATATACAGAGAAATGTTAAACAAAAATGAGATGAGTTCCTGTTACTGACATAGGCGATCTCTAGGATATATTTTAAGTAAAAAAAGCAATTTGCAATCTTTTATTTTTTAAGAGACAGAGTCTTATTTTTTTGCCCCCAGTAGAGTGCTGTGACATCACAGCTCACAGCAACCTCCGGCTCTTGTGCTTAGACAATTTTCTTGTCTCAGCCTCCTGAGTAGCTGGTACTACAATATCCAGCTATTTTTTTGTTGCAGTTTATGTGGGGTCAGGTTCAAACCTGCCATCCTTGGTATATGGAGTCAGTATACTCACTGAGCCACAGGCACTGCTCGCTATTTGCAAAATATTATGTATAGAATAGCCCCTACTGGTATTGGGGGGAGGAAAATCATATGTTTAGGTATATGAATAGAAAAAAGTCTGGAATGATACATAACAGATTGTTTATAGTGATTAGTTCTGGGAAGGGAAATGGAATTGCAGGGATGAGGGGTGATGAGAGGGGTTGTCATGTTTTACTCTTTATGTCTTTACTATTTGAGTTTTTTATAATGATTGTACGTATGTGTGTGTATATATATAAATGTGTTTCAGGATGCTGTCCTCTTCCATAATACCATTTACTACAATCTCTTATATGGAAACATCAGTGCTTCGCCTGAGGACGTGTATGCAGTGGCAAAATTAGCTGGACTTCATGATGCAATTCTTCGAATGCCACATGGATATGACACTCAAGTCGGGGAACGAGGACTCAAACTTTCAGGTGATCAAAGATTTTAGACCTGCTTCCTACTTGTGTACACCTTTCAAAGCCACTGTCTTTTTTAAGAGACAGATTCTCACTTTGTCAACCTGAGTAGAGTGTTGTGGCGTTACAGTTCACAGCAACCTCCAACTCGTGGGCTTAGGCGATTCTGTTGCCTCAGCCTCCCGAGTAGCTGGGACTACAGGTGCCCACCACAACGCCTAGCTATTTTTTGTTGCAGTTTGGCCAGGGCTGGGTTTGAACCCACCACCCTCAGTATATGGGGCAGGTGCCCTTCTCACTGAGCCACAGGTGCTGCCCCAAAGCCACTTTTAAGAAAATGCAACAACAGAGTTCAAGCCTACTTTTAATCTAGTCACATTTGATGGGGTTCCAAATCTCTTACCTCTTCCCATAAAAAGCTTAATGTACTAGCAGTAACTGTTATCAAGTCATACAGGTCCCTTTTTTTTCACCTGCAATTGCAAACACTGTAGGGGCTTAATATTAACTTAACAATATATGATCTGATGAGTGTTAACTTATTATCCATGATCTTCATATTAAAAGAAAGCCAAGATTTTTCTTCACCTGGGAAAGTAGGAAGGGTAGGGAGAAGTAATTTGATAGTGAATAGTATATTTCACATCATAGATTCCTAGATCATTAGATGTTTTCAATACTTTAAACCTCTTGACACTTGATCTTATTACATGCTGTACTTTCCTTATAGCCAATTTCAATTCCATATCCTTTTTGATTCTGTGGACAAGGAAATTTGGAGACTTACACATTTCTAGCTCAGTGATTAATTTTGAAATTGCTATAATGAATTACCTTAAAATGCCTTTCATATTTTTGAAGGATCTATAAAAATATTTTTTTTGCCCGAAAGTGTTTGGGTTTCAAAAGTATAATGTAGCTAGTTTAGTTCAGGGAGGAATTATATAGAAGAATTACATAGATTAGAAATAGGGGCAAGGCAAAAATAGAGTAATAGTCAGCATGTATTTTAATGAATCCCATTCATCTTCATTACAAACTGGCCTCATTTATTTACATTCATAAGAGCCATACTGTGTGCAAGCAACTGTGCTAAACATTTTGATAATTAAAAAGATGAAATGTAAACAAGCCTGCTGTTAAGGAATTTGCAGCCTATTAGAGAGTTTTGATCTAGGTTTAGAAAATCTTAACCAAACACTATTTTCAAATGTAGTTGATTTGTGATAATTATTTGATCATTTACTTGGTAGTATAATATACCTGTGTCATTCTAGTCTACTTTTACACTATACTACTCCTCTTAGTAGGAGTAGTTTCCAGTTAGCCCACCCCCAAATTATGTGTCCATTAGACTAATTCTGGTGATTTCTAATTTTTCATTGTAATATGGACTAGCCCTCTCAATGTATGAGTTTGCTTCAGCCAACTATGCCATATTTATTTTTTAATCTTTTTATCTTCTCTCTGCATGCCTTTCAGAATAGGAGTGGATAAAGAAATTTTATTGTTATCTAATACTCATTTGCCTAACAACTAAACCTCTCAAAATGAGCAGTTTATTAGTTGGCATCTATGCTTACAATGAACTTTCTTTTATATACATATATATACATAAATTTATATATCACACATTTTTTATTTTCTGTGTTTTGAGTCAAATGTCAAAGCTTCTTAGAAACATGGGAAAAATATATCCAAACCTCATTAGTAATTAGGAACATGTTAATTTAAACAAAAAGTACATTTATCTTTAGAATAAATGTTTATTCTCTAACATAGCAGAGACTATTCTCTATCATGATAGAGAATGTCCTCTACTATGTTAGAGAATAAACATTCATTTCTTCTCCAAGTTTCAAAATACTACTGAATAGAATTAAAACCGAGTTGGTTTCCACTTGAAATTAGAGAGGCATATCAAAACTAATCCTTCTGCTTACTGTTTACTTCTTTGAGAAGCTTTCTGCTACTGTGTTGACAAGTGAGCAGGAAGATTGTTCTTATAATACCTACTTTGATAAAAGAATTTTGATCTTATGAGATGGGAAAGGATATGGCTAGCATGAATGTAAACTTACTAATAGTAGATGTAAGGCGCCCCCTTTACAGTTTGAAGATAGTAATTTAGAACAAGTAAAGTAAATTATAAAATAGTAATGAAATAATACCAGAGAATTAACAAGTAGAGCTTGTTTCCTAAAGACTTTACTAAAGCTGAAAAATGCAAGTTTTTCCAGATATTGGTAAATGAATGGGTAACAGACAAAAGAAGCCAAAGGAACATACTTAGTAAAGCACCATCTTCTATACTACCAACTATACTTCTATGTCAGATTAATGACCTTAGACCTACAGGAGTCCCAGTGATGAAAGAAAGGTTTCTTTATATTTTACCTATTTAAGAACTATTTTCTAAATACTTGTTTTTAAAGGGGAAATTATTATTTTTTTATTAAATCATAGCTATGTTTGGGAATAAATGTGGGCTTCCACATTGTGATAAAAAGAGCATTAGACTGAGACAGGTCTAGTTCATATTTTACTGAAACTTACTCTGGGAGTCACTTAACATTCCTGGGCCTCTGTTTCCTTTGAGTTTGAAAAATCTGAGCCAGGCATAGTGGTTGGTCCTAGTTACTTATGAGGCCGAGGCAGGAGGATCATTTGTACCCAGGAACTCGAAGCTGCAGTGAGCTATGATCATGTCACTGCACTTTAACCTTGGTTAGAGAGAGAAACCTCATCTCTTAAAATCTGTTGTACTAGAGACCTACAATAAATAACTAGGGGGAAGAAAGAGGTATCTGGTATAAACCCTTAACTTTGAAGAGTGCTGTGAAAATAATAACTTTGTAAAAAAACAAAAAAGCCTCAAGAATACTAGATGAATAGTACTTTTTTAAGTTAAGAGATAAATTTAGATATTCCTAGTTTCATGTCTTCAAGGTTTTAGGGTTTTAGATAGTGAATTTGGTTTTGGCATTTTCAATAATTTACATCAAAATTTTTTTGAGATTGCCGTTTACTGAAAAATAGCTGTAATATAAAGTAACATGTAAAGAGCATACTTCTGGTGAGAAGAATAATTGTGGAATCAAAGTTGTTACCTCCCTGCTGCATTTTCATTCTTTCACCTGCCTCAAAGTCAGGATTCAGGATTTCATTTATGTTCCAGGGAGTTTAATTTGTCAAAGGGTATCATATATGAACTTAGACTCTATAACTCAATAAAATGAACATTGATCAGTAGTATAGATAAATGTTAAAGGTTTTAGTTGGTCATGAAAATGAATGGAAACTCTAGAAACATAAAATATGTCTACACTATGGTTATTTGAACTAATTTTTTTCTTTTTTTAACCAGGAGGAGAAAAACAAAGAGTTGCAATTGCAAGAGCCATTTTGAAGGACCCACCAGTCATACTCTATGATGAAGCCACTTCATCATTGGATTCAATTACTGAAGAGGTAAATGATGATGAAAATGTAAAGCTTTTTAATGTTTAATTTTCTCCTTGAAAGTTTTAGTAAAATGGCATTTTGCTCTGTAGCACCTCCTATTAAAAGGCATTAAAGCAAAATGCCCATTTTGCTTTTTCCTAATGTAGCAAGTTATGATGATTAAGAATGCCAGGTTCCATTGAATTAGATATCATATTGTTGAATGCATTTGCAAATGTGTCTCCTTTTGGAACTGTGTGATAGCTTATGCTGTTATTGTTTTATTTGTTGTTGTTTTTTACTTTTGAGAAAGAGTCTTACTCCATCACCCTGGGTGGAGTGCTGTGACATCATCATAGCTCACAGCAACCTCAAAGTCTTGGGCTCAGAAGGTCTTCTTGCCTCAGCCTTCCAAGTAGCTGGAACTACAAGCATGTAACACCATGCCCAGCTAGTTCTTTTTCTGTTTTTAATAGAGACAGCAGGGGGCGGTGGTGGGGTTGGCTCGTCTTGCTCGGGCTGGGCTCAAGCAGTCCACCCACCTCAGCATTGCAGAGTGCTAGGATTGGAGGTATGAGCCATTGCACCTGGCCTCCTTATGATATTACTGTATTACTCTTGCATCTTGCATAGGATTTGCCTAATATACTGGCAAAGGAAGGGTTTTTCTAAAAACAAATTCTCTCTTTATTAACATTTAACACTAATTAAAACAAGTTATGTAAGTGATTGTGACATTTGTGACACAGTACACACCAGGCAGCCTATCACTTATCATGGAACAACTCACAAGGTTATATACCAGGCACACACAACCTGCAGCACTGGTATAAGTTTGTATTCATTCCACAGGAAGTGTTATGAGAACCAAGATGTTGTGACACTGACTTCATGACACTATCCCAACAATTACATTTGATTTCATAACATCTTTATATTACATACAAAAGTCTCAACAGCAGTGATAATTTTATGAACAAATCTCCTTAATTGAGAACTGAAGATAGGCTGATGTTGTCAATTGCTTCCATTCACCTTTATTTAATCCATTGAAGGACAGGCCTAATTTGGCTTTATAGACTGTGTGACATAAAACTTGCATATGGAGTTCTGTTTCAGGACACATTATTTGATCTGTAACATATTTAAAGCAATTTAATTTTGAAGTGAATTGGTTAGCATGAGTATTTGTTATATTTAAGGCAAACTTTAAGCAGAACCAGCCCTATTCAGAGGAAAAGTAGGAACAAGTTTACAAGAACTTTATACCTAAAATATGTCATACTACCTCAAATCCACAAATTAAAAATCCTACTAACAGTTATTATTAGAATCACATAGCTTTATTATGTCAGAATATACCCATTAAGAGCTAACAGAGGATCCCCCAAGGGAAGGAATTACCAGAAGATTTCATCTATTTTAATGAGCCTTTTTAAAAGGTCCAGAGTCCTCAGTAGGATGTCAGAATTTGCTTAAGAGGAAAAAAGGTAGGGGGAATCCCCATAAACATCACCATTTTTCTTAGGATTAGCTCTGTACTTGATTCTTAGTCTGCCCTAGTAAAACATAAGGTCTTCTTTTCTTGGGTAACTGCCTTCTCTTAATAATTTTATACCTTTAATAAATAAAATGTTTAGTAATATCTATAGGAGGCCATTGGTTGTTTTCCCATCCTCCACACTATTTATATCTAGCTAGCTGTACTTATGCCCAGTTTCCAAATATAGCTGAATATATATACACCTTTCTTATACTTTACAGGAATAAACAAAATGTATTTTTCAGGATGCATTAGAAGTTAGAATACTTTAGAGAAACAAATTTACTCAAGTGAAAAACAGCCAAGTTTTTTATCCTCTGAGTTTGAACTAAGGGAAAGCAAATGTGCCTCTACCCTCTGAGTCTGCTCTTTTTTAAATATTCTTTGGATTATTTTAAATTTCTCTAAGTCCTGTCACTTGAGGCTCTCCTCATTTTAGTTTTGTTCTCTTTGATAAACATTGTATCTGGCTATGCTCCTGGTATCATTAGAGTTGTTATTTCTTTTTTTAAGTATAGAAAATATCTACTTTCTCATAGACTTTGTTATTTAGCATGATGTTACCCATCTTAAAGAATTGTTCCCATGATTGTGTGGTAATACTTGCCTTCTCTTTTTCTTGATTTTCTCCACTTTTTAGTAATAATCATATTAAATCAAATATGTCATACAGGTATCAAGTTTACATAATAAAAGGTTGACATTTTATATGTTCCTTTAGGAAATACATGATTAATTTACATTTACCTAGTAAGTACTTCCTTTTTTCTCTCCTACTTTTCTTGTTGTCAAACTTGTAGACTATTCTTGGTGCCATGAGAGATATGGTCAAACATAGAAGTTCTATTTTCATTGCGCACAGATTGTCAACAGTGATTGATGCAGATGAAATCATCGTCTTGGACCAGGTAAGAAATTTAACTTTAAAGTTTAGTATCATTGGAAATTGATACAAGAAACTTAAAAATTATTTCTAAAACATACAGAGAATTTGTGTTCTTTAGATAAGATTGAATCCTGATAAACATTCTGGTTTTAGCCTCTTGTAACTGGAATTAATTCACTTTCTATTAAATTACTATAAGCAAAACTTTAATCAGCAAAGTCATTAAATCTTCATGATGGAAGCATGTTTTAAAGGGTATACATATAAAATAATTGTTATGCATTCATTTTCACTCTGAATAGGATTATTTGCTCAGTGTTTTTGCTTTATTTTCATTTTTCTAGACTTGCATACACCCCTGTCTAAAAGAAAATGATCATAAAATAAAGCATTCATTTTCAAACAAGACCATTTTTATGTTTTTTTTTTCCTTATGGAAAAAGTAAGAAAAAAGACAGCCTGCTTTATTGCTTCTAAGGGAGCTACTATATGAGTGTACTATCTAAATGTTCCAAAAAAACAGAGTTACCAGTACTGTAATTTAAATTGTAATAATTTTCCTTTTCTTCTCTCTCTAAGGACCTCTTCTCCCCACCTTCAGTACTTGATTATTGCTAACATTGTTCAGTTTTTTCTACCTTGTATTTAGTCTTTTCTCTGATTATTTTTTCCTTTCAATAAGTATATCTTAAATTCTTTATCATTTTGAAAGCCTGTGTACTCATTACCGTGAAAAGCAGTATGTTCATGTACTATCTATATATTTGAGTTATTGAGGGGGAATTTTTTACCCCACTAAAATTTCTTATAGAGTATTCAGTGCTGTGGTATATATACTATTTCTCTAAGTTATATGTGCATTTGTAACCCTAGGCCTTTCTGTTGGTTTGTTCATAAATATTTATATTTATTAGGAAATAAACTGATTTTTCCAGCATGATTATACCAGAATGTCTTAAGTGAGAAGCTTTGTAAATATACCTTATTATATCATTGATAATCAGGAATCAGAAGTCAAATCTGCTTTGTGCTTTTTACTAAGCTTTTGAGTTCTATGCAGTCATGTATTTAGAATCTGAAAACAAATATAAAATGTCAAACTGCTTTAGCAGGCACGTGTTTACCTACCTCATGGCATGATGTCCAGAGTATTTATATAATTATATCATTGCCATTTTGGTTTTGAATTATAATTGGAACTCATTTATTAATGATCATAGTACTTGTATATAAATTAAAATCTTTTTATGTTTTTAATTTGGTGGTCCTATAGTTGCTTGGTTGTTAAGATTACAATTTTTCATTTTCTAGTGAAACTAATGTGACCTTAGTTTCAATTAGTCGTCTGTCACCTCATGTGTTTTAACAGTCTCCTGTGGTGTACACACTTACAAAGAAGGACAGACCAGGAAGCTGTTGTAAATTTAATGTGTTGATCTTGATTGGATCCTAGATGGAAAAAAAATTGTAAAAGACTTTATTGGGACAATTGATGAAGTTTGAATATGGACTATATGTTCTGGTATCATAACATTGTTAAATTTCTTAGATGTGATATGATTATATTCCAGTTATGTAGGAGATGTCCTTCTTTTTAGCAGATATGAAGGTTACTATGAAAATTTTGAGACAGACTATGTTATGGTCCATTATTTCACTTCCAAGAAATACAGTTGACAGTGGCATCTTTTTAAATCACCTGTGAAAATTTTAACTTGCTTGGCTTATTGGTGTTGCTGGAAGGGCTGCATTTGTTCCCATCTGCGTAGCACTCAGTCAGCATCAGCTAGGGAGCTGGGAAGAGAACATTTTTGTGTGATAATTTTCTATGATTTAAAAAATGGGTTAAATGAGTTGCAAAGCTTTTGCAATGCGCTTTTGGGGACCTTACTCCTTCCTGCACATCAGTTTTTCCATGGTATTAAGCATTTAGAAGAGGCCTAACTTCACTGAAAGATGAGGAGTAGGTGTCTGGTAACTGTAGTGACTGAAAAAGACACTACTGTGGAAAAAGTGGTTTGATAAAATAATTTAGTGACATTTAAAGACACTGAAGTGATAGTACAGATTGGATCGCTTATAGTATCCAAAATCCTGCACAATTATCTTTGAGTCAGGAAAGTTTCATCTTGATGGGTGCCTCACATGGACAGATGAGTAAAAATGCATCTGTGTTGAATGGTGTGAAGAAATAGTGGTCAGATTGGATAGAGGCAAGCATAAACACATTTCTGACATCGTTCCTGATGATGAAACCTGGATTTGTCAATTTGATCCAGTGATAAGCATCAGTCCATAGTGGGGATTCTTCTTGCTAAAAATCTGCCAACAAAAGTGAATCAACCCCAAGGTGTTGTAAAGAAAATGGTGGCAACTTTCTTCTCCAAAAGCACTCATGTTGCAGCTATTACTGTGGAGGAACAAAGGACTACTGTTCAGTGTTACACAACAGTATGTCTACCAAAATCTAGGGGGAAGCTTCAAGAATGGCAGCCAAGGGCAGAACTGCAGGGGACCATTTTGCACCACAATAATAACATCTGCCCACACAGCAGAATATCACCATTCAGTTCCTAGAGTCCATAAAGGTTAAACCTCTGACCCATCAACCCTACAGTACTGACCTGGCCCCATATTATTTCCACTTCACATGTGCAAAAGAAGGTTCTCCAGCCCTGAAGAAGCTGTTCAAGCCTATGAAAGTAAGCTTACAACATTTAAGAAAATGAGTGGAAAGAGTGTTATCAAAAATTGTTTACAATAATGGAAAAGTGCATAGAATGTCATGGCAATTATTTTTAGAAAATACAGTGAGAAAAAATGATTTGGCATTGCTTAATTTTTGTGTATCTAAATATTTTCATAGTATCCCTCATACATGAAAATAAAGTATTTAGGAATGAACTAATGATGTCAGCAGCTTTTTCAAACAGATTAGCAAAAAATGGTGTATCTATAGAGAAAGGATAAAGGGAAAGCAAATGTGGAAAAAATTAACAGTTGCCAAACTAGGAGAAGCATCTACAGATTTTCACTGAATCACTCTAATAAACATTTCAAAATTTTAAAATGGGCTTGGTAAGTAAATGAAAAAGGACCAACCAGAGAAGAAAGGTTTTTGGAAATGAGAGATTTCTTTGCTGAAATAAAGTCAAAGAACTTTTCCAAACTAGAGAGAATATTGATAAAATTGAGAGAATTAGCCTAAGAGGTCTAATGTCTGACTAATGGTAATTCTAGAGAGGACAGGTAAAAGAAGAAGAAATTAGTAAAGGAATAGTACCAGAAAGGTGTCAAGAAATTAAGGAGTTTTCAGATTTAAGGGCCTTGCCAAATAATCACCACAAAGAATAGAAAGGAAAAGAAAAAAGCTATACCAACACACATTATCAAAAATTTCAGAATTGAGGATATAGAAAAGAACCTGAAAACTTTGAGAGAAATATCTATAGTGAAGATAAATGAATCAATTGATTATCTAATAATATAACTGTTCATGAGAAAAAGTAGTATTCAGAGGTTTTTATGTTTATTTATTTTGTGGAGACAGAGTCTCTCTTTATCACCCTCTGTAGAATACTTTGGCTTCACACTGCTCACAGCAACCTCCAACTCTGGAGCAGCGGGGACCACAGGCTCTTGCCACAACGTCCGGCCATCTTTCCATTGCACTTTGCCTGGGGCCAGGCTTGAACCCGCCACCCTTGGTATATGGGGCTGCTGCCCCAACCAGAGAGCCACAGGCACTGCCCGTATTCAGAGGGTTTTATAATTTTCAAACTTTTGGAGACATTTATAATATTGGCAAAAAAAAAAAAAAACCCAAAACAAACAAACAAAAAAATACTAAGCAAATGGAAAAACAAGACAGTTACCAAAGTCAGGAAGAATAAAAAGAGCTATATTAGAAAATACATGTAAAATCCTAGTACCTATTTGGTTCAACACGGAATAGTTACCTAGTCATAATAAGGTAAACACTGAACCAAAATTTGTGATGTAACTGATGTTATTAGGAAAGTGGAGAACGGATTACTGGGAATGTGAGATACTACAGAAGAGTGCTGAATCTCAAAGAACTCAGTAGATAATGCCAGACATCAATACCTTAAAAAAATAGCAGTATAACCTTACACGTAAATACTCAGACGTGAGTGTAGACAAATTTTAGTTACTTTAACCTTTTGACTATGAACAACACCTATTGGCATTCAAACTTACAAACAAAAACTTGATGATACATGTCACTATTACAGTACCTGACTTGAGTCTATAAGCATCATATGCTTCATTCTCAATATTTTTCACAATTCTGCCTTAAATAATTTATGCAAATAGTGAATTCTTATGGGAGGATATATAAATATGGAGTACAATAAATTCAAAAATTCTTCAAGTTCAGAAGACTCAATCATTGTTGGAAAATTTGGATATAGAGGTAGCTTTAAAAATAATTCTCACAAAAAAAAATGTAAACTGTCAAGTACTTCAAAATCTGATTTGGAAAACAAAAGTGTAGAACCTATTTCAAATTTCAAAGAAGTCAATCTTCAGCAACTTCAATGGAGAGAAGACAATTTGAATCCAAAAATACACAACTTTGATGCCAATATATCAGGAATAAAAACTAATATTCATAACAAATCATGAATTTTACAAGTCTTCCAGCTATTCTAAGAACATTTGCTTAATCATCTTGTACAACTCTGGAGAAAGACTTGTTTCTGATAACAATTCATTCTGTCTCATAGAAAGGTATTTTCCATCAAAGTATAGCAATCCACCAGAAATATGACAAAATACCCGCCAGAGTTGTGCTGTTTCCACAAAACATAAAAAGCTAAACAAAACATGATATCAGTGCGTATGTATCCCACCATGTTTTGAGTTATACCCTATAAAAAGATTATGAAATTTTTATTGCTATTGCAAAGTTTTATCATTGTATATTATTTTTGCTTGCATTTTTTTTTTTTTTTTTTTTTTTTAGAGACAGAGTCTCATTTTATCACCCTCGGTAGAGTGCCATGGTGTCACACATCTCACAGCAACCTCCAGCTCCTGGGCTTAGGCCATTCTCTTGTCTCAGCCTTCCAAGAAGCTGGGACTACAGGCGCCCGCCACAACGCCCTGCTATTTTTTTGTTGCAGTTCGGCTGGGGCTGGGTTTGAACCCATCACCCTCGGTATATGGGGCCGGTGCCTTACTGACTGAGCCACAGGCACCATCCTTGCATATTTTTTATAAATATAAAATGTTGAAACTGAAACCAACTTTGGTGGATTATTTTACTTTATAAAAAAAGCAAAGAAAAACCAGTTGTGCACCATGTATCACGACAGTTACTGCAGTTACTGCACACCTCAATTGGCATATTTCGTTTCTGAACATAAGGCAGCCAAAGGGTTAAGGGTATATTGTAAAAGTCCTATAATCAGGAGTACCAGTAAAAGTAACAAAATTCCTTTTTCTCCCAGCATGTTTAACAGTAACTGTCAAGAGATAAACTAATTGTAGATCAAAATTGGGAATTGATATTACATCTGTGCAGTGTAATAGCCATCGTTAACAAAAATAGCTACTGAAAGAAGTAAACTTCTCATTTTCATGGAATATTTTATTTTATGAAATCTTTTTATTTCAAAGTATGCATAAGGATTTCAGGTTATTATTTCTATTTGTTTTTATGAGACAGAGTCTCACTTGATCACCCTTGATAGAGGGATGTGGCATCTCAGCTCACAAACTTTTGGGTTCAAATGATCCTCTTGCCTCAGCCTCCCAAGTAGCTGGGACTACAGGTGTCCATCTCAATGACCAGCTGTATTTTAGCTACGGGGTCTCACTTAGGCTCAGGCTGATCTCAAACCTATAAGCTCAGGCAACCCACCCGCCTCAGCTTCCCAAGTGTTGGGATTACAGGTGTGAGCCACTGCGCCCGGCAGGATATTATTTCTAAATCCTTTAAATCCCTCTATAAATAACACTGCTTTTGATTCGAATATTTATTGATTACAGAAAATACCACTTTTTTATACTTTTAACTTCCCTTTCTGCTCTCCAAAATTAAATATAAAACATTAAAATTCTATTTTCTTTAATTAAAATGGTATTTAAGATATTAGAAATTTCATGGCTTTTTGTTTGTTCATGGGATCTAGGTAGCTCAATGGTGAAGAAAACATTACTACGTAAATTTTTCCCACTTATATTATGGATAAGGAATTGGTAGAGATACTTTCATTAATGCAAATCCTTCAAAATCCTTAGTTAGAAAATATTATGTATTTTCAGATATTATACTAGTTTAATGACCTTTCTATGTTTGCTTTTTAGGGTAAGGTAGCTGAACATGGTACTCACCATGGCTTGCTTGCTAACCCTGGCAGTATCTATTCAGAAATGTGGCATACACAGAGTAGCCGTGTGCAGAACCATGATAACCCCAAATGGGTTGCAAAGAAAGAAAATGTGTCCAAAGAAGAGGAAAGGAAGAAACTACAAGAAGAAATTGTTAACAGTGTGAAAGGCTGTGGAAACTGTTCCTGCTAAGTCACATGAGACATTTTCTTCTTTATTTTGGACTACACACATTGGCACTAAAGTACAGTTGTTTATTAAAAAAAAATCATACATTCCCGTTTTCTGTAATTCTTCTTTTATATGAGATTTATTTAAGATGGAATTTGAGGCTCAGCACCTGTGGTTCAAGGGGCTAAGGCGCCAGCCACATACACGTGAGCTGGCAGGTTCGAATCCAGCCTGAGCCCGCCAAACAACGATGGCTGCAACCAAAAAATAGCCAGGCGTTGTGGCAGGCACCTGTATTCCCAGCTACTTGGGAGGCAGAGGCAGGAGACTCGCTTGAGCCCAGGAGTTGGAGGTGCTGAGAGCTGTGATGCCACGGCCCTTTAAGTCTGACATAAAAGGAAGACCCCAAACAATATATTCAACTTTTATAAAATAGGAAAAAAACAGGGAAAATGTTTTACCTGCTAGAAATACCTAAAATGTTGGTATATGTTCACTTAGAAAATTCTTTGTCAGTATGAATTGCTTTAATTTGACAGTAATTCAGTTTGAAACTTATGAATCTCATAAATGACCATATAACCATATATAATGAAGTTTTATTTTTCAGAAAAGGTCTTAAAGTACATATTTTATTGGTTTATGATTTTAAGGTATTTAAAATGATAATTTAATATGGAAGACATTCATATTTTTTCTGTTCTGTATTGTTGCCATTGATAAAGATATCTAAACTTACCTAACTTGGACATCCATTTTTGTTATACAAAGCCAATTTGATAAGTAACATTCACCCACATTCACCCACTATTTCATGGTTTTACATTAAGCCAGTATTTCATGGATACAAGAGTAAGCAATGTGGAATCTTGCTTTTAAAGTAAGAGTTAACACTGAGATGTATAATCAGCTGCAAAATGGGTTGTTGTTTTTTTTTTAACATTTCTTACTCTGAAGAAATTGCTCTTCTGAGGAAAAAAAAAAAAAACACTTCCCTTGAATAAATCAGCTATATTACTAGAAATGTAGTTAAAAGTCTAGATAGGAATTTTGCTTCTTTGTTAATTCCTTCTGTATTTCCAGTGATGCCAATGAAAAGATTTAGGTTTAGTTACATAAACAAACAGGCAAGACTGAAGTAACCATCAGTAATTATTCATTTTGAAGTGTGACTAGTATGTTTAAAGTAAGTTATTTTGTAATTTGAGGAACATTTAGTCCTAGAAGAGTAGGAATGTTTTTAAGAGTATGAGTAATTTCCACACTAAGAGATTTAAAACATTTTTTTTTCACATGATTACAAGTGACCCCTAGGCTATTGTGGTCATTAACTATTATGTTTAGCTAATCAGAACTTAAATTGCCTGAAAAACAGTTATTGTAGGGGCCATAACTGAGTCCTAAAGACATTCCTTTAGCCACATAATATTAAAGTGGTTCTATACAGGGAAATAAACAAATTAAGAAAAAAGATAAGCCTCCTAGAATGATTCATTCAGAGGAAATGCCAAGAAAAAGGGCATTTAGTTATAATTTACTAATTTTATATTACAATATTGCATACACAAAAGGATAGTGTATGAATTTCCAAATCTGTTGCAACATAATTTTTGTAATGTATTAGGATGAATAATCTACAGTTATATAGGCTCTGAAAATAAGGCAAGGTGATCAAGTTTTATTTCTTACATCTCTTTATTTTAAAGATTGAAAATTTTACTTCTAAGGAAATCTCAGTTTACAAAAATTAAATTGAAACCAAGTTAATTTTGAATTATAAAAACTGATCAAGAAGCCTTATTGAGAGTTCTTAATATAGAAATATCTTGGTGAGCAGATGGGCTCATTTGGGAATTTTTTAACAGCTCCAAGTCTGAAGGTCACTTGTGAGAATTAGAAGCCTCAGCATTTGGACATGAACAAGCTCAAAATAATGTTTTTTATTTTTCCTCTACATGGATTTGCAACTTTTATATAGCTTAAGAAAAAAATTGTTGGGACTGCACCTGTGACTCAGTGGGTAGGGTGCTGGCCCCATATACTGAGGGTGATGGTTCAAACACAGCCCCAGGCAAACTGCAACAACAACAAAAAAAAAATAGCTGGGCGTTGTGGCAGGTACCTGTAGTCCCAGCTACTTGTGAGGCTGAGGCAAGAGAATCACCTAAGCCCAGGAGTTGGAGGTTGCTGTGAGCAATGTGACAACATGGCACTCTACCAAGGGTGATAAAGTGAGACTGTGTCTCCACAAAAAAGAAAAAAAAAGAATAGAAAAAAATTGTCTTTAGATGTTGACAAAGCTCAGTTTGTGAAGATGACCATTTAAATATATATATATATATATACACACACATACATACATATATATTGCTTTAAAGGCAAAATATTTAAAGAGTATATAACTCCCTATTTCTGGATCACTTCATCCATACTGCCATCTAGCTCTTATTCTTCCTACTTGCTGAATGTGTATGTGAGTAGCACCTTTTGCAAGTGTATATTCACAATTCTTTTACCTAGTGGCTTTATCACAGGATATTTATTCTATTGTGGTTTAGTTGTTGAAAGCATTTAAGTGTGTTTGCAATTGCAGTTTTCTTAAATTATAGAAAATCCCCTCTTTCCCTTCTTTGGATGTATAGGTTTTGAATGTAAATTATATAGTAAATGACAATATTAAGTCCAACAAGCTTATGTTTAAACTTGTTAGTTGAAACAACCTAGCTAGGGTAGGCTCTTTACCACAGTTTTATTGTTTATAATGATCTGTGTAGATAATCCTTATTAAATAAACATGTCTTTGTGATTAGAAATGGGTATCCCATTGAAGCAACACTTTTCTGAAGTGCCTAGAGAAAACTGATATTTTGTCGTTCACACACACAGAATAAGTACAGATAATTAATAGATACTCCGGGAGTATGGCCATTTAGCCATATGAAGAAGGTTAACTTGGAATGATTTCAGAAAGAAACTAATTGTTAGCAGAGCACATGTGAGTAAAATGATAACAAATTATAGTGCTTTTGTTAGCATTAAGCTGTCATACTTTTGATGACCAGTCAGCAAAAGGCAAGTTTCGATTGCACCCAATATCGCAGTTCTAATAATTAACATTTACTGCCATGTGAATTGAATTTAACTCACATCTCTTGATGTATCTTGACCTAATAAAACATCGCAGCACCAAGGAAAAAAATTCTAGCGCAGTAGTCAATGTATTAATGAAACCATTTGAGGGAGAAACGTCTTGACTACTAGCATTTTAGTTAGCTATAAAGAGTTGGAAATGAAGGGCATGTTCCTTTTATCTATTTGTTTATTTATTTATTTTTCAGAGATGTTTTTTATTTCTTGTAATTCTTGTTTATTTTTTTTTATTGAATCATAGCTGTGTACATTAGTTCAATCATGAGGTACAGTGTGCGGGCTTCACATGCAATCTGAGATATTTTTATCAACCTGATTGACATAACATTCATGAGATTTTCTCGTTTACTATGTGAAAACATTTTTG
>CAUYON010174005.1:0-12791 GCA_963573935.1 Arctocebus calabarensis | reverse complement strand
GAAGAAAGCCAACAATCCCATAAATCAATGGGCAAGAGACATGAATAGAACTTTCTCTAAAGAAGACAGACAAATGGCTAACAAACATATGAAAAAATGCTCATCATCCCTAATGATTAGAGAAATGCAAATCAAAACCACCCTGAGATACCATCTAACTCCAGTTAGAATGGCCCACATCACAAAATCTCAAAACTACAGATGCTAGTGTGGATGTGGAGAAAAGGGAACACTTTTACACTGCTGGTGGAACTGCAAACTGATACAACCTTTTTGGAAGAAAGTATGGAGAACTCTCAAAGAACTCAAGCTAGACCTCTCATTTGGTCCTGCAATCCCATTACTGGGCATCTACCCAGAAGGAAAAAAATTCTTTTATCATAAGGACATTTGCACTAGAGTGTTTATTGCAGCTCAATTTATAATCACCAAAATGTGGAAACAGCCTAAATGCCCACCAACCCAGGAATGGATTAACAAACTGTGGTATATGTACACTCTAGAATATTATTCAGCCATTAAAAAAATGCAGACTTTACATCCTTTGTATCAACCTGAATGGAAGTGGAATACATTATTCTTAGTAAAGTATCACAAAAATAGAGAAACATGAATCCCAAGTACTCTATTTTGATACGAGGACAATTAATGACAACTAATGACATGCTGAGGGTGAGGGAAGGGGAGAGCAGAGAGAGAAAGAATGAGGGAGGGGTGGGGAAAGGAAGAGCAGAGAGAGGGAAGGAGCGAGGGGGATGGGGTCTTGGTGTGTGCCACACCTTTTGGGGCAAAACATGATTGTAAGAGGGACTGTACCCAACAAATGCAATCAGTGCAACATGCTTTCCTGTACCCTCAATGAATCCCCAACAATAAAAAATAAATAAATAGGCTCGGCACCTGTGGCTCAACGGTCTAAGGTGCCAGCAACGTACACCTGAGCTGTCGGGTTCAAATCCAGCCCAGGCCCGCCAAACAACAATGAGGGCTGCAAACAAAAAGTGGCGGGGTGTTGTGGTGGGAGCCTGTAGTCCCAGCTACTTGGGAGGCAGAGGCAGAAGACTCACTTGAGCCCAGGAATTGGAGGTTGCTGTGAGCCGTGATGCCACGACACTCTATCCAAGGTGACAGCTTGAGGCTCTGTCTCAAAAATAAATAAATAAATAAATAAATAAAAAGCTTCTGCATATGGAGAACTCTCAAAGAACTCAAACTAGACCTCCCATTTGATCCTGCATCCCTTTCCCAGAAGGAAAAAAAATCCTTTGATCATAAGGACACTTGCACTAGATTGTTTATTGCAGCTCAATTTACAATCACCAAAATGTGGAACCAGCCTAAATGCCCACCAACCCAGGAATGGATTACCAAGCTGTGGTATATGTACACTAAGGAATACTCTTCAGCCATTAAAAAAAAGTGGGGACTTTACATCCTTTGTATTAAGGTGAATGGAAGTGGAACACGTTATTATTAGTAAAGCATCAGAAGAATGGAGAAGCATGAATCCCACGACTCAAGTTTGATATGAGGACAATTAATGACACGGTGGGGGTGGGGGAAGAGGAGAGCAGAGAGAGAAAGAATGAGGGGGGGTGGGGAAAGGAAGAGCAGAGAGAGGGAAGGAGCACGGGAGGTGGGGTCCTGGTGTGTGCCACACCTTGTGGGAGCAAAACACAATTGTAAGAGGGACTTTACTTAACAAATGCAATCAGTGTAACCGGGTTTCTTGTAATGCATATAACCAAGACATTCTGAAATAAGGAAATAAAAATTGGGGGCAGGGGAAAAAACTACCATATGATCCGGCTACTAGGAGTTTATCTAAAGGGAAGGAAATCATTATATCAAAGAGACATCTGCACCCACCGTGTCTATTGCAGCACTATTCACGATAGTCAAGATATGGAGGGCTGGGCGCAGCAGCTCATGCCTGTAATCCTAGTACTTGGGGGGCTGAGGCAGGCCGATCACCTGAGCTCACGGGTTTGAGACCAACCTGAGCAAGAGCAAGACTCCATCTCTAAAAATTGGCAAGTGTTGTCATGAGTGTCTGTAGTCCCAGCTAACCTGGGAGGCTGAAGCAAGAGAATCACATGAGCCCAAAAGTTTGAGTTCGCTGTGAGCTATGAGGCCACAGAACTCTCCCAAGGGTGAGGAAGTGAAACTCTGTCTCAAAAAAATACAAATACAAATATAAATAAAAAAGATTTGGAATCAACTTTGGTGTCCACCAACAGATAAATAGATAAGGAAAATGGGATGTATCTATACACTATGGAATACTATTCAGCCATTTAAAAAATAATTACATCATGTCATCCTCAACACCATGATAAAACTGGAGGACATTATTTTAAGTGAAATAAGGCAGGAACAGAAAGTTAAACACTACATGTTCTCACTCTTCTGGGGGAAGCTAACAAATGTTGATCTCATATGAGTAAAGATGTCAGAGGATTCTACTGACTAGGAAGAGAAATTTGATAAAGAATATGCAAGGGCGGTGCCTGTGGCTTATCGAGAAGGGCGCCAGCCCCACATACTGAAGGTTGCAGGTTCAAACCTGGCCTCGGCCCAGCTGCAAAACAAAAATAGCCAGGCGTTGTGGCAGGCGCCTGTAGTCCCAGTTACTCAGGAGGCTGAGGCAAGAGAATCGCCTCAGCCCAGGAGTTTGAGGTTGCTGTGAACTGTGTAACGCCATGGCACTGTACTGAGGGAGATGAAGTGAGACTCTATCTCTACAAAAAAAAAAAAGAATACGCAATTACAATTAGACAAGAGTAGTAAGACAAGTTCTAGTATTCAATGTCACTGTAGGATGACTATCATTAACAGTACTATAGTATACAGTTAAAAATAGCCAGAAAGAGAATATTAAATATTCCCGGCTAAGCATCTGTGGCTCAATGGGCTAAGGAGCCAGCCACATGCACCTGAGCTGGTGGGTTCGAATCCAGCCTGGGCCCACCAAACAACAGTGACGGTTGCAACCAAAAAATGGCCAGGCATTGTGGCAGGTGCCTGTAGTTCCAGCTACTTGGGAGGCAGAGGCAAGAGACTCACTCGAGCCCAGGAATTGGAGGTTGCTATGAGCTGTGATGCCACAGCACTCTACCCAGGGTGACAGCTTGAGACTCTGTCTCAAAAAATAAAATAAAATAAAATAAATATTCCCAATGTTGGCTCAGCGCCTGTGGCTCAAGTGACTAAGGCGCCAACCACATACACCTGAGCTGGCAGGTTCAAATCCAGCCCAGCCCACCAAACAATGATGGCTGCAACCATAAATAGCAGGGCGTGGTGGCAGGTGCCTGTTGGGAGGTGGAGGCAGGAGAATCGCTTGAGCCCAGGAGTTGGAGGTTGCTGTGAGCTATGAACCTCGGCACTCTACCCAGGGTGACAGCTTAAGGCTCTGTCTAAAAAAAAAAAAAATTCCCAAATGTAAGAAAACATAAATGAGATGATGGATATGCTAATTGCCCTAATCTGCTCACTATACATTATATGTATTTAATACATATATTATATTAATGTATTTATGTTACTATGTTCCCCATGAGTATGTACAACTATCATTTAATTTTAAATTTTAATTAATTAATTTTATCTCCTTTGGTGACTTAATTTTTTTCTTGAATAAATTCTTTTTTTAACCTTTTATTTATTTATTTATTTTTTAAGTTACTTTCTTTTTTTTTTTTTTTTTGAGACAAAGTCTCGCTTTGTTACCCCTGGTAGTATGCTGTGATGTCATAGCTCACAGCAACCTCAGACTCTTGGGCTCAAGCAATGCTCTTGCCTCAGCCTCCCAAGTAGCTAGGACCACAGACATCTGCCACAGTGCCAGCAATTTTTTATTTTTTATTTATTTTTTTGAGACAGAGTCTCATTTTGCCGCCCTCAGTAGAATACTGTGGCCTCATAGCTCATAGCAACCTCAAACTCTTGGGCTCAAGCGATTCTCTTTTTTCAACTTCTTAAGTATCTGGGACTACAGATGCCTGCTACAATGAGCAGCTATTTTTTAGAGGCAGTGTCACTCTTGCTCAGGCTGGTCTCAAACCTGTAAGCTCAGGCAATCCACCTGCCTCAGCCCCCCAGAGTGCTAGGATTGCAGGCTATTTTTTAGATATGGGCTCTCACTTTAACTCAGGCTAGTCTTGAACTCATGAGCTCAGGGGATCCACCTATCTTGGCCTCCCAGAGGCATTACAGGCGTGACCCACAGCTCCCAGCCAGTTTTTTTTCCTAAATTTTGGGTTAATGTGAGGGTACAAATTAAAAATCACAATATTTTAATTTGTTAGGTACAATCCCCCTTGTTGTTATGTCCTGAACCCAAAAGGTGTGCCAAACACCCCTACATTGTGACCATTCAATGAGAGCACCCCAAACTCCCCCTCTCCTCCTCTGACTGGTTGCCTAGAAGATTTCTCTGATGATTAGGAATGATGAACATTTTTCTCATGTTTGTTAGCCATTGTCTGTCTTAGAGAAGGTCTTGTTCATGTCTCCTGTCCAATGATAGATGGGCTTGTTAGCTCTTTGTTGATTAATTTGAGTTCTCTATAGATCCTACTAATCAAACCTTTGTCAGATTTATGATACACAAATATCTTTTCCCATTCTGAAGGTTGTCTATTTGCTTTGATTGTTGTGTCCTTAGTTGTGCAGAAACACACACAGTTTAATTAAGTCTCATTTGTTAATTTTTGTTGTTATTTCAATTGCCATGGAAGTCTTCATAAAATCTTTCTCCAGGCCAACATCTTCAAGAGTTTTTTGCACACCTTCTTCTAGGTTTTTTTGTTTGTTTCTTTAGGAGGCCCGGGCCAGGTTTAAACCCTGTGAATGATGTTGGTGCTCTAATCATTGGGTTACAGGAGGCCAGCCTTTCTTTTAGGTTTTTAATCATTTCCTGCCTTAGATTTAAATCTTTAATTTACTTTGATTTGATTTTTATAAGTGGTGAAAGTTCAGGTCTGGTTTCAGTCTTTTATATGTAGTTATCCAGTTCTTCCAGCATCATTTATTGAATAGGAATTCTGTTCCCCAGTGTATGCTTGTCTTCAGTTCATCAAAGATCAGATGGCAATAAGAGACTGGTTTCATCTCTTGGTTTTCTATTTGGTTCTATATGTCTATGTCTCTATTTTTGTGCCAATACCATGCTGTTGTGATCACTGTGGACTTGTAATATAACCTGAAATCTGGCAGAATGATGCCTCCAGATTTGTGGGCTTTTTTTTTTTTTTTTTTTTGAGACAGACCCTCAAGCTGTCACCCTGGATAGAGTACCGTGGCATCACAACTCACAGCAACCTTCAATTCCTGGGCTTAAGCAAGTCTCCTGCCTCTGCCTCTCCAGTAGCTGTGACTATAGGTGCCTGCCACAATGCCCGGCCGGTGGTTTTTTGGTTGCAGCCTTCATTGTTGTTTGGCAGGCCTGGGATGGATTCGAACCAGCCAACGGCTGTACGTGGCTGGCGCCTTAGCCCATTGAGCCATAGGCGCTGAGCCTCCATATTTGTTTTTATTACTACAAATTGCCTTGGTTATATGGGTTAATTTCTGGTTCCACACAAAACAAAAAACTATTTTTTCCAGTTCTTCAAAGTATGATGTTGGTATTTTAATGGAGATTGCATTGAATCTGTAAATTGCTTTGGATAAAATAGGCATTTCAACAATGTTAATTCTTCCCAGCCGAGAACATGGTATGTTCTCCCATTTGTTAATGTCTTCTGCTATTTCTTTTCTTTTGATTTCATAATTTTCCTTGGAGGTCCTCCCCTCCTTTATTTGGTATATTCCTATATTTCTTTGAAGATATCATGAAGGGAATTTTGTCCTTGATTTGCTTCTCAACTTGGCTGTTATTGGCATTTACAAAGGTTACTGATTTGTGGACATTGATTTTTATACCCTGAGACATTACTGTATTTCTTTTTTTTTTTTTCTTCTTTATTTTTTATTTTTTTATTTCAGTTTAGCTGGGGCCAGGTTTGAACCCACCACCCTTGGTATATGTGGCTGGCGCCCTACCCACTGAGTCACAGGTGCTGCCCATTACTGTATTTCTTGATCACTTCCAGAAGTCTTGTAGTTGAGTCTCTGGGGTTCTATAAGATCACATCACTGGGAAAGAGCACGAGTTTGACCTCTTCTGCCCTTATTTGGATGCCTTTTATATCCTTCTCTTGTCTGATTGCATTGGCTAGAACTTCCAGAACTATGTTAAATAGCTGTGGCAATAAAGAAATAAAGAACATCTATGCCTGGTTCCAGTTCTAAGTGGGAAAGCTTTCAGTTTTACTTCATTTAGTGCAATATTAGGTGTTGGTTTGTCATAGATGGCCTCGATCACTTTAAGAAATGAGCTACCTATATCTATATTTTTAAGTGTTCTTGTTAGAAAAGGATGAATTTCATATAATGCTTTTCTTGCATCTATTGAGAGGATCATATGGTCTTTGTTTTTGCTTCTATTGATATGGTGAATTACATTTATGTATTTGTGTATGTTAAACCAGCCTTGCATTCCGGGGATAAAGCTTATTTGATCATGATGTATAAATTTTTAAATGTGTAGCTATGACCTATTAGTTAAGATTTTATTAAGTGTTTTTGCATCAATGTTCATTAGTTGAATAAATGGATCTGTATTTCTCCTTTTTAGTTGGGTCTTTTCCTATTTTTGGTATTAGGGTGATGTTTGCTTCATAGAACATGTTGGGAACTGTCCCTTCCTTCTCAATGTTTTGGAATAGGTTCTGCAGTGTAGGAACAAGCTCTTCTTTGAAGGTTTGATAAAATTCTGTCCAAAGTCAGAATTGGAAAAGTAGTTCTAAAAGGGAAATTTATCATATTAGATACCTACATCTGAAAAAGCCAGAATTGGCTTTTATCCTTATTATAAAGGATAAAGGAAACAGATGAACAACAGGGCAAGGTAAAGGTATTGGGGGCATAGCTTCAAAGTCTCATAGAGAAGCCACCTTCTAAGCACTTCCAACTGTAGAAAATTTCATCAACTCTTGTCCTTTTAAGAGTTTTTTTTTTTCTTTGAGACAGAGTCTAGTCCATGGCTTTTGTTGGTTTTGTTGTTGGAATATTTTTTTATTGTTTCTTCAATCTCAGTGCTTGATATTGCTCTGTTCAAGACATCATTGCTTCCTGGTTAACTCTAGGGAGATGGTGATATTTCAGATATTGGTCCATTTCTTCCACATTGTCAAATTTGGGGGCATAAAATTGCTTGTAGTAGTCAGAAATACCTCTCATATCTCTGAGGTGTCTGTTGTTATTTCCCACTTTTCATTTCTGATTAAGGTTATTAGACATTTTGCTTTTCTGTTTCTAGTTAATCTGGCCAAAGGTTTATCAATTTTATTTATCTTTTTGATAACCAAATTTCTGTTTCATTAATTTTCTAAATGAGTCTTTTGTTTTCAATTTCACTTATTCCTGATTCAGTTTTGATTATTTCTTTTCTTCTTTTAGGTTTGGGATTGGATTGTCTTTTTTTTTTTTTTTGAGACAGAGCCTCAAGCTGTCACCCTGGATAGAGTTCTGTAGCATCACAGCTCACAGCAACCTCCAATTCCTGGGCTCAAGCAAGTTTCCTGCCTCTGCCTCCCAAGTAACTGGGACTACAAGCACCTGCCACAACGCCCAGCCATTTTTTGTTTGCAGCCGTCATTGTTGTTTGGCGGGCCCATGCTGGATTCCAACCCACCAGCTCAAGTGTATGTGGCTGGTGCCTTAGCTCATTGAGCCACAGGCTCTGAGCCTGGATTGTCTTTCTTTTCCATTTCATTGAGATGGTTCATTAGGTTGTCAATGTGCTATCTTTCTATTTTTCCGATGTAGGTATCTAATATGATAAATTTGCCTCTTAGAACAACTTTTGCAGTATCTCACAAGTTTTGGTAGCTTACGGTTTCATTGTTGTTATGTTTAAGGAATCTAATAATCTCCTCCTTTATCTCTTCCTTGACCCAATTGTTGTTCAGCATAGGGTGGTTTAGTTTTCATGCCTTTGTGTGGGGATGAAAATTTTTCTTGGGGTTCCACCTTTATTTCCTTGTGTTTTGAAGATATACAAGGTATAATTTCAATTCTTTTAATTTTGTTAAAAGAATAACAAAATCTAAAATTGTACTAGGATATGATCTATTTTGGAGTATGTTCCATAGGCTGATGAGAAGAATGTATATTCCTTACCTTTGGGATGATATGTTTTGTCTATGTCTATTGTTCTAGAGTTACTTTTAACTCTCTTGTACCTTTGTTTAGTTTCTATTTAGAGGATCTTTCCAGTTCTCTCAGATGGGTATTAAAGTCCTCAGCTATCATTGTATCATAGGATATCATATTGCCTGGAAAATTAACATCTGTTTCAAAAACCTGGAAGCATTTAAGCTGGGTGCATAAATATTTAGAATTGAAATGTTCTCTTGTTATATTGTTCCATTGACCAATATGAAGTGATCGGGAGTTTGTTTCATAGATTCAACTTATCAAAACTTCAATTCCCACAGAAACAATTCCCAGCACACACTAATCAAGTTTCTTGTAATACAATTCAGATACTATCTACCTGGGACAGTGTTAGATCCCACAGAGTGGGGGGTCAGTCCCACATAACTGCCCCCACTTCAGATGCCATTTGCAAGCCTGGGCCACACATAGTCCTGGCTGACCAGTTTCTGGAGTTCCTATGCCCTCTACTCAGGTTCAGTTAAATTTCTAGGATGGTCCACAGAACACAGTGAAACACATTTACTCTTTATTATAAAGGATAAAGGGCAAAATAAAGGTACTAGGGACATAACTTATAAAGCCTCCTAGGGAAGCCACCTCCTAAGCACTTTCAACTATAGAAAATGTCATCAAATCTTGTCCTTCTAAGAGTTTTGTTTTCTTTGAGACAGAGTCTGACTTTGTCACCCTCGGTAGAGTGCGGTGACATCATAGCTCACAACAACCTCAAACTCTTGGGCACAAATGATCCTATTGCCTCAGTCTCCCAAGTAGCTGAGACTACAGGTGCCAGCTACAACATCTGGATTTTTTTTTTTATTTTTTGGCCAGGGCTGGGCTTGAACCCACCACCCCTGGTATATGGGCCTGGCACCTTACTCCTTGAGCCACAGGCACTGCCTCGTCTGGATATTTTTAGAGGCAGAGACTTTGTCTAGCTCAGGCTGGTCTTGAACTCTGTAGCTCAGGCAATCCACCTGCTTTGGCCTCCCAGAGTGCTAGGATTACAAGTGTGAGCCACCGCACCCTGCCCTTTTAAGAGTTCTTTTGGAGCTTGATCTCCAGCCCTCCTTTCCTTCCCAAGATCAGTTGGAAAAGCTTAAAGTTACAACCCTCTAATCCTTGATTTACTTGGTCTTTCTGGTGACTAGCCCCATCCTGAGAATATCTAAGGGCCTCACCTTAAGTTACCTCATTAGCAAAAACTGGGGAATTGTTAAAGAGGCCTATTATGAAAAATAATAGCCTATACCTATTAGCCATAGCTCCCCTATGACTCAGAAATTTCAAAGGTTTTAGCAGCTCTATAACAGAAACCACTGGAATAAAAAGAATAAAGGGTGATATCTTAAGGTAAAGAAGGGGCTCTCCCAGAGAAATGAAGAGCCACTGAAGGGTTTTGATGAGAAAATGTAGCCTGGCTTAGGTTTTAAAGTGAATTTTCTGGCTTTTTTTTTTTTTTTCCAGACAGAGTCTCACTTTGTCACCCTCAGTAGACTGCTGGGGAGTCATAGATCATAGCAACCTCAAACTCTGTGGGCTCAAGTGATTCTTTTGCCTCAGTCTCCAAAGTAGCTGAGACTAGAGGCACCCACCAAACACCCACCTATTTTTATTTTTATTTTTTTGTTACGATAAATAAATGATTATGTTTTAATTGATGAGCTTGACTCTGACTTCTGTTATTTTCTTTTATTTTTTATTTTGGGGGATTCATTGAGGGTACAAAGATCCAGGTTACACTAATTGCATTTGTCAGAGGTGTGCCAAATACTGTGACCCACCTCCCTCTCTCCTTCCCTCTCCCCCATTCCCCCACTTCCCCCATGTACTAGGTCATCAATTGTCCTCATATAAAAATTGAAGACATTGGATTCTTGCTTCTCCATTCTTGTGATGCTTTACTAAGAATGTGGTCCACCTCCATCCAAGTTAGTACAAAAGATGAATAGTCTTTTTTAGTGGCTGAGTTATATTCGATGGTATACATATACCACAGCTTGTTAATCCATTCCTGGATTAGTGGACATTTAGGTTGTTTTCACATTTTGGTGATTGTAGATTGAGCTGTGATAAACAGTCTAGTGCAAATGTCCTTATGATAAAAGTATATTTTTTCTTGTGGGAAGGTTCCCAGTAATGGGAATGCAGGATCAAATGGGAGGTCTAGTTTGAGTTCTTTCAGGATTCTCCATACTTCCCTCCCAAAAAAGTTGTTTGCAGTCCCACCATCAATGTAAAACTGTTCCCTCCTCACTACATCCAGGCCAGAATCTACAGCTTTGAGACTTTGTAATGTGGGCCATTTTCACTTTGGGGTTAGGTGATATCTTACAGTGGTTTTGATTTGCATTTCTCTGATAATTAGAGCTTTTTTTCATATACTTGTTAGCCATTGTCTGTCTTCTTTAGAGAAGGTTCTATTCATCTCTCTTATCCACTAATATAAGGGATTGTTCACTCTTCCTGAGTTGCTTAATTTGAGTTCTCTGTAGATCCCAGTTATCAATCTTTTGTCATGTTCATAATATGGGAATATCTTTTCCCATTCTGAAGACTGTCTGCTTTGGTTGTTGTCTTCTTAGCTGTATAAGATACTCAGTTTAATTAAGTCCCATTTGTTTATTTTGGCTGCTGTTGCAATTGTCACTGAAGTCTTCTTCATAAAGTCTTTACCCAGGCTGATACCTTCAAGTATTTTTCCCCTACTTTCTTAGTTTCATGTCTTAGATATAGATCTTTTATCCATCCTGAATCGATTTTAGTGAGTGTGCAGATCCAGTTTTAGTCGTTTACATGTGGTTATCCAATTCTTCCAGCACCATTTACTGAATAGGGATTCTTTCCCCCAGTGTATGTTCTTGTTTGGTTTATCAAAGAGTAGGTGGCTATAAGATGTTAGCTTCATCTCATGGTTTTCTATTCAGTTCCAGGTGTCTATGTCTCTATTTTTGTGCCAATACCATGCTGTTTTGATAACTATGGTCTTGTGGTATAGCTGAAAGTCTGGTAGGGTGATACCTCCAGCTTTGTTTTTATTGCTAAGAATTGCTTGGCTATATGGGGGATTTTTCTAGTTCTATATGAAATGAAGAATTATTTTTTCCAAGTTTTGAAAGTCCCATGTTGGTATTTTAATGGGAATTGCATTGAATCTGTAAATTGCTTTGGGAAATATAGACATTTTAACAACGTTGATTGTTCCTAACCATGAGCATGGTATGTTCCTCCATTTGTTATTATCTTCTGCTATTTCTTTTCTTAGGGTTTTGTAATTATCTTTACGGAGGTCCTTCACCTCTTTTGTTAGATATATTTCTAGATATTTCATTTTCTTTGAAGCTACTGGAAAGGGAATTGTGTCCTTGATTGGCTTCTCATCTTGGCTGTTATTGGAACATATAAAGGCTACTACTTTGTGGACATTGATTTTATATCCCGAGACATTGCTGTATTTTTTTTTTTTTTTTTTGTAGAGACAGAGTCTCACCTTATCGCCCTCAGTGGAGTGCCATGGAATCACAGCTCATAGCAACCTCCAGCTCTTGGGCTTAGGTGATTCTCTTGCTTCAGCCTCCCGAGTAGCTGGGACCACACAATGCCTGACTATTTTTTTTTTTTTTTTTAGAGATAAGTAAAAATGTAGTTTATTCATTTGCTCACTCACTTTTTTTTTTTTAAATTAAAGGTAACCCTTTATTTTCAAAATGCCAGCATTTTCACCTCCAAAAGGAATGAACAGCTTTAAGGTATATGATATTGTTATTCACCAAGCATGACAAAAAAAATACTGTGAAACAGTATTAGTAAGTTAAATAGAGAAAAACTGGGGAGAGATTAAATATCTAAGCAATAAAAACCTACTTAAACAAAATCTTTAAAACTTGTAACATGAAAAGTCACACAGAACACTTTGGCATAGGTAAATATTCATAATACACAGAAAGCTAATTTTTTTAACTTCAATTATGTTGAAAAGTTGCACAGAAAAATATCAGGATAAAACAACGTTTCAGATAGCTTTCTATTAGCTTCTTAGTGATTTTCTTTTATTTCTTTTTATTTTTGACTTTTCTAAAGTGTGTATTTACTTACAAAAAAATAAAAAAGGATAATTTATAGTTTATCTTTTTTTTTTCAATTAACATATTTTTTTTTATTCTTCATTACATTATTTCCCCTCACCCCCTAGTGACAGAATTTATTCATAGAAAAGAATACAGACAACACTAAGGCTCCTGGTAGAGGAAGAGAATTCTAGTGGGGAGAGGAAAGCTCTCTCCGTTTCTCTCCTGGTCTTTCCCCATCTCCTCCTTTAGACCTTTAGTCTCAGGGTATATATAGGTGTATGTGTTCCTTGGCCAGGAAACGAATGACTACAGTCCCTTCTGCCAGGGGCAAGGTGAATGAATGTATCAATGAATGGATACAGTCCATTCATGGAATTGAGGCCTAGGAAATTCACAAGAAATTGACCTAGGCATAGGAGATGGGGGTTCCACATTTAGTCCTAAGTGTGAAGT